>CAFUXE010000421.1:271076-294317 GCA_903364295.1 Serranus cabrilla | reverse complement strand
GCCTCTCAAGGATAGAGGCTGTTTTTATCTGTATATAAGCAGGCTAAAAACTTTGTTCTCCAGCTATAAAGGAAAATGATAAAGCACTGCAGTATTTTTCCTCTGTGATATATTTCCTTTCTTTTTGGTCTCTGTTCTTATTATCTTTATTTTCTTGTGCCTGTAATGTGCGAGCTGCACCACAGCCCTGCTGATTGTTGCCTTGGTTGTTGATAGAAATTATAGATTACTTATGGTCTCGCGAGCCGCAGCCTCAGTTTCAAAGAAATAAAACTGCAACAGACACACGTCTTGCATATTTCATTTTGTAGCCTGTGTGTCCTTATAATCAGCATCCTGCCCTGAATGACTTGAATCTTGACTTGGTTTTTGCACACAATCACTTGTGGCCGGACTTGGACTCGTCCATGTAAAGGTTAGACTTGACTTGAGAGTTTCACCAACTAAATTAACTAACTAAACTGTTTTAAGCTGCTAAATCAACTGAATTTTTTTCTCATTCAGGACTAGACTTGGACATTTCTATGATTTTGTGACTTGAATTGATTATTTTTTGGTTGGCTGTGTCATGTCTTTCTTGATTTTGGACTTGACACAGACCTCTCTTTATGAATGTTAGACCTGATTTTCGACTGATTTAGTTGACTTCTGATTGACTTCAGCCTGAGACTTGACTAAGCCTCATGTCTGTAAAGTTTAGACTTGGACTTGTATAAATTATAATACTGAAGAATGGTTGTGACTGACTTGCTTCCTGTCCTGCAGCCTCTGAAGCTGCACTGTGAGCTCTGCAGCATCGTGTCCAGCTCTGGCCAGATGTTGGGCCAGGCTGCCGGCCCGCAGATCGACCGCTCTCCCTGCATCTGGCGGATGAACAACGCACCCACACGGGGCTTCGAACGCGACGTGGGCCAGCGCACCACGCTGAGAGTCGTCTCGCACACCAGCGTCCCGCTGCTGCTGCAGAAGCCCCAGTACTTCTTCGGCCAAGGCAACGACACGGTCTACGTGGTTTGGGGGCCGCTACGAAACATGAGGAAGGACGGGAAGGGCATCGTGTACAACATGCTGCGACAGGCGGCTGAGAACTACCCTCACGCACGCATCTACGTCACCACGGAGGACAGGATGAACTACTGCGACATGGTGTTCAAGAAGGAGACGGGCAAAGACAGGTCAGCCAGATCTTACTTATTTTTAACTCCGCCAAGGAGGTCATGTTTTCGATTCAGTTTGTTATCAGGGTCACAGAAAAACAGCAAAATTTTGTGGAATGTCTGCGGTAAATTTTGCTACTTTACGTGGAGTCAGAATAATGATAATATGTATTTCTTAGCTTACAACTGGAAACAGACACCAAAGTGATCTTTAAGGACTCTGAGCAACATAATACAACACATCTTATTTCTAGCATCTATGTTCATCCATTTTAACTTAAAACTCACTGACGTTGGAACAACAACTCAGGAAATGGGGCCGTCTGAGTGCAATTCCAGTTTTGTTGCAGCTGTTGGGATCATGACTTTCCACAGCAGCCCTCCAACTTTTCTCTCTGACAAATTTTCTCTCTTACACATTTCACTGTTCTGTTCGCTGCTATTATATCGACCTTATCGGTGCTGATGGTGTGCCCGACGCTCTGTGCTTTCCTTTCATGAGGTCTTATCAAAGTGAGTTACTTAACTTTCCCTCTGAAGAGGCTCAATATGACACTGGAGGCCATTTTTCCAACGAAAAGCTTTTATGAGGAGCCTCAGAAGCGTGCACAGCCTGGGTTATAGACATCAGCCAAATGCCGGTTTGGGGAAAATCCTGTTAATGAGGTAGCATGATTCTGGCAGTCTCTCTAAACACCCTGGTTCCAGCCAGTCTCACAACTTCTCTGACAGAGTCTTGGCACATTTTGAATTGACAGTAAAATTATTCAAGCTACAGATCGGTTACTTGGAAAGTTGGAAAGAGTGGTTGTTGGAGACATTTGGCAACAACACAGGCTAAAATTGCACTCTGTAATTTAAAGAGGGACCCACCTTGCAACTCCATTCTCTATCAGGTCCCTACAGAGAGTTGCAGGTTAATGACTATGAGAACCAGGCTCCAGGCTCGCTATTGTTTAGGACGAACCTCATTTCTCAGACTTGCCTCTGCTCATTTCCACAGAGCTCCTCACTCCTGCCTCTCCCACATGTCAT
This sequence comes from Serranus cabrilla, assembly GCA_903364295.1. Lineage (NCBI taxonomy): Eukaryota > Metazoa > Chordata > Actinopteri > Perciformes > Serranidae > Serranus > Serranus cabrilla. The sequence goes on along the minus strand of CAFUXE010000421.1, from coordinate 292,125 downwards.
CAAGACCTCTCTTAACTTCTTAAGAGGATTAACATGTTCAGTAATAGGCGTAGCATCCAGTCCATTCCGGCTCCATTGTCTCGCTCTTATTCAGGACGGCAGGGTTAACACTGAATTCCATGTCGAGCGTCCATGTTCGGCCTGGCTCAGCTGTTCTGAAGGCACACGACACACAGATAGAGGCGTGGGATTAGGGAGGTATGCTGGAGGAGAAGAATCTCATTACAGGACATAATGCTCCTGGGGGTGACGCAGCGCTTCAATCACTACTGATTGGTAACAGAGACAGAAGCTCGAGGTGTGAACAATGAACCACATCTAATGAGTACGTGACGAGCCCCGAGAGCTTTCTCTATATGTCCGCTTCCTTTCCTGTCCGTCATTGTTTGTTTGCCTGAAACGTGGCTGCACGTGTTCCAGTAATGGGAGGTAGTTATTGCCCATGGTGATGGCTTTTAAATTAACCTGAAAGACTACGGTAAGACAGTATATTTTGATGTAATAAGAGGTAGAAAAGGATATAATTTTGTTGAGCTGATATAGTCTGTAAACTGTAGCTCTGTATGCAAACTTCCACAGCAGTTTATAACACTCACAAATCCAACAAAATTAACCTTGTTGATTTATTTTCTCTGCCCATCCATGCAAAGTACATTTATTAATGACTTAAAGTTCGCAACAACATAACACTCTTAAAGCACTCCTACGAGAACACCTCGTTTTCCTTTACCCTGCCATCAGTGTGTGCGTTCACTGGTTTGGTGTCACTGCTTGCTGCACGGTGTGGGGGGGATAATCATCAGCTCGGTGGAGATGGAACAGTGATCGAACACAACTCTAATTATCCAGATTGCCGCGAGCAGCAGAGGAGACGCGCCGCCTCAGCTTCGACTTGCTGATCAGGCGTAACGCGGCGGCGGCTGACTGGCTCGCCAGTCAAGCGAGTAACCGTCTCTCGGCCTGTAATTTAAAAACCACACGTAAGGAATCTGTCAGGAAGCTCAGTCATTTTCGCACAGAGTTGAGGAAATAAAGCTTAAGGAGACTCAGAGGTTACAATGGTCTGAGTGTAGAGTTTACTCCATGACCACGATTAGCTGATTTCAAATCAGAAGCAGGTGGAAAAGGGCGAAACCAGATCATCGAGAAGAAGTGCCAAGACAGAACGAATACAGCCACTAGATGTGTCTAAATGAAGTGCCAGCAGGGGGCGACTCCAGTGGTTGTAAAAAGAAGTTTGATTGTATAGAGGTCACTAGCATTAGCGTCCTTTTGCTGTCTCTAGTAAACCCCTTTCCCGCATGTCTTCCCCTCTGTCTCCCCCTTTCACTCTCGCACTATCTAATAAAGCACAAAAATGCCAAAAATATATCTTTAAAAATAAAAAAGAGTCTCAGTGAGACACAGTGAGCCAGCATTCACAATGCCAGGACCTTGTAACTGATTGTTGTGGGTCGTCTTAAGCATTTCTCCTAAAAAACCTAAAATAATTTAATCAATCAAACTCTGATGAATCTTCATATTTAATGTTTAATTAATTAATCAGACATCTTGAAACCTGCATGTCTGTTTAGTCTGTCTGGGGATGCAGGAGTTACGTACATCCACCATTACAAATAAAAGGTTGTCTGTGATCTCATCAGTCGTGACATTCATCCTATAGAAATGACTGCAGTAGTGTAACAACAAGTGCATTCCTTATTATACTGGTATCTCTCACTGTTTGTCTTTCTCTGTCTCTGGTGTGTGCACTCCAGAGGAGATCTGCAATAACAACCATTCAAACCAGTGACAAGAACTGTTTTGGGGCAGGGGTTATAATGGAGGATTCTTATCACAAAAAAAAGTCTAAATGAGTTAAAATAAATTGTCTTTTACCTTGGATTTTAGGAAAAAGTGACAGCTTTAGATGCAGTAATGCACAAACAAATCTGTGTGCTGTTGATAAAGAAGAATTGTGGTATTTTTAGCATGCTATTAACGACGATGGATGATGCCATTGTCCACCGCTAATGGCAGTAAAGGATAAATAAACTATAGAATACACCAATGGACGTCAATCAAGCTGCATCTTTGAATTAATGTTGCCATTTAAGTTCACAAAGGGAAACGAAAATGTTTTTTGTGTAAAACATAAAAAAAGAAAAAGGAAGAAAGAAAGATCTTGATCTTTTTCAGGGAGCTACATTTACCCACTTTTCCAATCCAGCCATTAAACAAACTGCTTAAAATTGTGCTGTGGTGTGGAACTGGGACACAGTGTGGATTTCCACAGGAAATTTCCGAGCATCAGAACTCAGGAAATGTTTTATAATGGATGATGTTAACGAAAACATCCGGTAATAAACACCTCAGGAAGCAAGCAGACATTTGTTGTTACTGATCATTCAAGAACAAACTGAAGTACATGGACTTAAAAAAACACATACAGAGAAAGCGTGTACGTTTGTACATAGTATACATTATTAATGTGTAGTGGAAGTGGAATCAAGTGTAAATAATATAGTAATTATTCTTATAGGATGTATAGAGATGTAGATAAATCTGCAGGAGCTGAAACTAAACTCTTTAATATTCAGTTATTGAATGCACAGGAGATTCAACATCATCACACACACATTCTGTGGTTGAAAATTGCTTCTGTTTGCTGGCAGAGAAAATGTCTGTTTATGTATTTTCAAACAAAGAGACAGCTGAGTCATCAAGATTCGCCCCTCTCTCTCTCTCTCTCTCTCTCTCTCTCTCTCTCCCCCTCATCATCACGCTGACGTCCAGGGACATTTCTTGCTCCGCGTCCTACTCCCTATCTCCATCCAAAAAGTGAAAATCATCTGACAGAAATAGGCAGGAAAAAATTGAATCACCATTAACGGGAGCTGTGAGAATGAAAAGTCCGACCACAGCCCGGTTGTAAACGTATTTGACAGCAGCTTAAACACATGATTCATGTGATTGCGCACTGCGGCTGGAAGTCGCACGGGCTGAAGCTATCCATTATCAGGGCTACCTCCTGAGCTGCAGTCGCTGGCTGTCGGACCGTATCGGCGCGGCCTGTTAGCGGCGGTAGATAACAGACCTTACGACGACACAGGACCTAAATCACAGTGTCACTTTACAGCGCTGCCACCTGGGCCCGCGTGACCTGGGACTCTGTTTCCCAGCCACCTGCTCCTTCATGGCGTGTGTATGTGCCCAGGTTTATGTGTGTGTGTGTGTTTGTGTGGATGTGTGTGTTCACAGGTGTGACTCTGCCCCGTGTCTCCGATAGTGTGGGCAGTTTTATTTATCCAGTTTCATAGCACCTGTGGTCTTCCCACAGAATCAGGATTATTCAGCAAGAGAATGTTTTTACAGTTTTTTACATTTAAAAAGTTCTTCACAACCTACAAGGGAACTTTTGTACTTATCATAGAAAACAAACATGTTTTATCTTCATACTCTTTTATTTCACTGCATTTAAAAGACCATAAATGCATTTTTTACTATAAAAAGATCTATTTTTAAAATGTTTGTAAATACGACCTTATGTGAGCTTACAGCAGCTTATTATTATGTTTACATTTCTGACATGATGTCTTCAGTATTAATCTACAATGGTGAAAATAATAAAGATAAAGAAAAACCACCGAATGAGACGGTGTGTCCAAACTTTTGACCGGTACTGTATATTTTGGGGCCAAGGCCATGAAGTGCTTCAGAAGTGTCGGAGGCTCTGTAGGTGACCTTCAGTTACAAGAGAGAACACAGGCTTTATTGTTAGATATCACTCATTTACTTTTGTAAACTCAACTCTACATTTCTACCAGTCATTTGTCAGCACATGCAGCATGAAATTAGATTTACTTGGTTTAATGTGCAGACTTTACGGCGTCACATCTGTCTTCAACTTCTGTTCTGTGAAACACAGACACAGCGTCCTGCAGCTGATCCACCTTTAATCTTAAAGACAAATCTAACACAACCATCCACGACAGGTTTGCATATGGATTTGCAGTTGGCAAAGCAGCGTGCGAGACATAAACAAATGACCACCTGATTGTCCAAACCGAACTGGAAAGTGTGACTTGTGGTCAGAAACTCTACAGGTGACCTTTAATTTCAGGAGAGCACAGGTGCCATTTAGTCACAGCTCATTGACTTCCATGTACCACAGGTTATAATACCCTCAGTCATTCTGATGGGCATCCAGCATGAAATTAGATTACTTGAGGTAACATACAGTGTTTTATGGTGTCACATCTGGCTCCACGTTAACTCCCGTTGAGGTGCTGGAAATAAGAAGACGTGAATGTGACAGTAAAATCTGTAAGGTGACATGTTTCTGAGGGATTATTTGTGATGAAGACTTTCAGTTTCTTGCTGTCAGATGAGAGCAGGCGGAGAGGGACGTAAAGCAGCTGTTTGATGAAAACTCTCAACTCAGGTACAATGAAATGAGGTGAAAGTGCGGAGATGTGACCAATATCTTAAAACGTTTGAGCAATGATGGGGGAAATTATTTGTCACACTTTACCAAAAGTAGTGGCAACAAACACAAATGATCCTTAAAGGGCTCGCTGAGGCCTCGGGTTAAAGTCTGACGCAAGAACCAAAAAAAACGAATGTTTCATCTGTAATTCATCATCAGGGGTGAGTCAGCCTAATCGTAGATGAACTTAATAGCAGATGCTCCACTCTCGTGGGCCTCCAAATATGCTGTGAATTTCATTTTAATCTGTTTTTATTAGCGTGAATGTCACGGCTGTGTAATCATGCCTCATAATCTGCAGCCGTCCACTTCACATGAGCGTAAGTACCCCTGGCAGTCAGCGCACACTAATCCCAAAATAGTTTAAAATGAAACACCATTTAATTCAACAGCCTCTCTGTGTCGTAATGATGGTCTGGTTCAATATTTGTGAATCTGAATAGCTCTTTACTTAAGTCTTGTGTCGCCGAGCTGAGAAAACCCCGGAGACGGTGCACAGAGAATGAACTGGGAACGACAGAAGAGGGAAAAGCACACATTGGGAATTTGTGGGGATGAGGGAGTCACTTATTTGTTGGTAAAGAAATGTTTTGAAGCCTCAATTTCAGTATTTTAACCATTTCTATTTAGTTTGTGTTTAGTTTTTTTAGCCAGAAGTGACAGTAGATGTCACCCAACAACTCAGAGGGAAATATTGGACATTTAACTTGACCACATTTATCTGACAGCAGTTATGTTACATATTAAGATTTTAAAAACAAAACACATGATTGATTTATAAAATATAACACTATGCTTTAGATTAAACTCATTAACGTTTGTGATTATATAAATCCAATTTATTTTTGATCTTTCAATTTACAGAGAATTCGCAACATATTCATTTGTATCCATTTGCATTCTTCTCATTTTCATGACAGGTGGGTTAATTCATTTGTCATGTGCTGTATATGTAATTAGAATAGGACCCAGTGTAAAATGTAAATTAGAAAAACAGAATATCAAATTCAGAATGAGGGCGTATATTTATGAAGAAGAGAAGTTTCCCAGTTTGATCATTAGATATCTTCGTACTGTATCCAATTAAATGTTGCAAATTCAACTTCTTTGGAATTAGAATTGCATGTTATATATACATATATATATATAAGAATATAAAGATACAACTCTGTACTTTCACTTCTTCTCCTTTTACTAAAGATCTGAGTCTGATTCAAAACACTTGGCTCGTTTCAGTTCACTACCAGCAGGCTTTGACTGTGTACGTCCTTCACTTTTGTTCCCTCACAGCGAAATCATTCTAATGTGAGTCTAAGAGTGTAAACACAGAGAACAACAGCCTCACTGCTGAGGGCGCTGTGCTTATACACCGGTCAGATCACAGAGAAATTACAGAGAAAATCGATTCATATATGAACCCAGTTTCTCTTAACAGAGATTGAATTATTTTCTTACTCGCAGTGCTTTCACGTTTTGAAAAAAAAAAACCCTCTCCAGCGCAGCTTTGAAGTGTGTGATATTTCATACAAAGCAGCTGAAAATGACTCCCTGACCCTGAGATACTCTAACACAATGTGAAGGAATGTGACAGAGAGCGCTGAACTTTGTTGATGCAATCTGCATCCCGATGTGATAAAGAGCAGCCTCTGGCTTCAATGTCAAACGAGCCTGCGCCAGTGCACAGACTTTTGTTTACCGGGTGTGTAGTACGTGACTGTATCTGTAATTGCTTTGTGTATTGGATGTCAAGAGAAGAAGAAATCTGTTGGAGAGTGAAACACAATGTTTGCAGCATCACCACAGAACTGTAATTTCATGCTTATCACGACGAGCCGTTTAAAGAGAAAAGAGAGCGAGAGGATTCATTGTGTTTCTCTCCACATGAAGCCGTGAGTCCCGCTGTATACGGCCCCAAAAATCAGCTCCGAGCGCGTTGCTCGCCATCCAAAGCAAGAATTTGTCACTGAGCAAGCGTGTAATGACATTACATTTCTGTGTTGAAAGCTTGTAATTGCTGTGAAATTATCTTATTAAATGAAGCCACTGGAAACCCTGGAACACAAATATCCCGGCGCTCTGGGAGGCTGTTCATCAGGTCAAAACCGGTCAATTCAGAAGAACAAGGAAGTCATCACAGTGTTGGTTCCCAGAGGAAGAGGGGATCAGCGGATCGCCGGTTTCTGTGTTCTTGTGACCTCGTCTGAGAGAGAAATGAGGCGGCGGTCGGAGGGAGAAGAAGCAAACTGACAGCTGAAGGCGAAGTGCAGTCTTCCTTGAAGTCCATTTGCATTTCGGCCCATAATGATGTAATGACTCTCGGTGGATGCTAGAGAAACTATTAGCGAGGGAGAGATGTTGCGTTGGTCACTGGATTTCCATTTGAATCGTCAAAATTCTGTCTGGCCATCATTAATCATGCCCAGACTTTCACTTCGGTATAACTACATTTTTAAATCCATCCTTGGACTGCTGCCCCTTATTTATCCACTCATGTAAACAGTGCTGTCAGAGCCGACACGACTCCCAGCGCTTCATTACTGTCTCCGTCCCTTCAGCCCGCACAGAATTAGGCAAAAAGATCTTCTCTTACTCGCCCTTTCAACCTGGAACAGCAGAAGCTTTCCTGCCTGATCCTCATGGGTGATTTTAATCTGTTTAAAACGGCAGAGAACATCCACATCTGCTGCTTTAGTTTGATAGTTTGTAGTTGTTAGAAATAACAATTTGACGCTGCACTAATCACTTTAGGACCTGTGTCCTTTGTAGGAATATCCTGGTGTGTCTATAGCCTGTTTAAACAACATGTCTCCACTTGCTCTCACTGTCCAGTAAAGTCTTCCACCTCTTGAATAACCTTTGGTCCTCTCCTTTTACAAAAAAAAAAAACCTTATTTTCACACTCTGCTGATATGGACATGAACATCACACCTCGATGTGATTGTTGAAGATCTAAAACAACACGAGGCCATCAGCATTCATATGGTGCTACAGCAGCCCATGAGATTTCCCCCTTTAGCCACATGAGCGTTAGTGAGGCCGGGTACTGATGTTGGTCGATATGGGGGCTTATAGTTGTGCGTTAGGGGGTTACGGCTCAGCTTTGAAGCCGGCACACATGGAAGCAGACGTGCTGAGATTGGTTAGCATGAACTACTCGTGTTTCTCCCAACTGATACCAGGAGAGATGATAGTTTTTGATAGTTCTGCAGGAACGAGTCCTGAAACCTGGAAATGAGTTAGGGGTGCCAACATGGCACCTGTTAAGAGACAAGCTGACGAAGCGGATTTCAGTCACGCAGTAGAACACGGGAACAGAGCAGCTGCGAGAGAATTCAACATGAGTGAATCAACGGTACGGGAGTGGAGGAAGCAAGAAGATGACAGAAAGTTTGACTTATCTGACTGTTTTGTTTCGCTTAATGCGCCTTATAATCCAGTGCACTTTATGTCTGAAAATAGCCCCGTTCATTGATATCGCACCTTATAATCAGGAAAAATATGGTAAACGTTCATATTTAGCTTCTTACTTCGGCCCTCCGCTCTCTCTCCACTTTGAGCTGGAGCAGTAACAGGATGTCAGTCACAAACAATATCCTGAAAACCAAAGAAACAACAGCGAGAGTTCAGCGTTTTCTCACACAGGTTTGGCAGAGGTGGTGGTATGAGTGGGTGAAATCCAGTGTTGAGTTTCTGCAGCATTGAGTTTAAACCATCTTAAGGACTGAAGATGCTTATCTCCAAGCCAGTCGAGTTCTTCCACATTGAAATGATAAACTGTTTCTTTGTGCACAGAGACATGTGGATACTTGCGCCCACATGTTGTTGGTCACATAGTTTAAATATATTTTTGCCTTACTCACACATTTACTGTTTAATTGTTTTTTCTTTGCTCTGAAATGTATAAATTATTGTTCAAATAGAGGCGTACACAATAAGTTTGTCACCTTTCCTCACACCCTGGTTTAGCGCGCTCAGCCTCCTCTGTCCAGCAGGAGCTAATAAAATCACAGCCAGCTCACGTGAGTCGCTTCCTCCACCAGCTGGCCTCTAACGCAGGCGGACATGATGGTTCGCCCGCGGCCACCAAAGCAGTAACTGCATTTTCTTTTCTGCTTTGCCGCACGGTATTGAATAACCTCCACTGGGTGAAATCAGACACACACCTGCAGCTCATGTAGCCGCCCAGCCCCATCTAATAAGCCTTATTAGATCAAATGCCTCTGTGGCCTCTGAAAAATAACACTTTAAAGAGATGAAATAGCCTCATAACACAAGCCGCGTGCCGTGTCAGTGTGCATTAAGAATATGTCTCTGCTCCTCTGTCACAGAGATACTTCCTTGCATATTTATGGTTTTAATAAAAAAAAATATACATGTGCTTTCAAGGACTGGTATTTTCTTTAAAGAGCATAAGATGAAATTTTATTGGCCCCTATTGGGAAATGATATACATGTTGCTGCAACACTTAAGCATGCAGTAGAATATAAATTAGGGCATTAAGAAAAGCTGAAACAACAAGAACATCAACATAATTGGCAATAACATGAAAAAGAAATTATTTTTACTGACGTTTTTTACATTTATATTATGTAAAATGCTTTATAGACAAATATGATAGAGGTATGTGTCAACTAAAGCTGAAACAACTAGTTTATTCTTTTTATTAGATAATTAGATAAGTCTGGTTATAGCTTCTTAAATGTTTTGTTTTATACCTTGTAGAGTAAACTTTTGGTGATCTTTGAAAAACAGGCATTTGAAGAGGTCAACTTGGTCAATTATCCACCAAAATCATAAAAATAATCGTTAGTCGCAGCACTAATGTCAACACAGTGTTGTAAAAGTAAAAAAAACCCCAACATAAATGCAAAATGAATAACATAAATCATCATCCCCAAAGAATTAAAGTGTGTGCAGTGAAATGTGAAGTGTGGCTTCTGTATCACAGTAGAAAACGAAACTGAACATTAATGTGAATTTCCAGCGGTACTAATGGTCTGCAAACATCTTTTGTCTCGGCATTAATCAGGTCTACAGATGGCCTTCCCCTGCTCCTCCCTCTCACTCTCTTCCTCTTCTTCTCCCTCTCCCAGGCTGCTGTTTGACATTTTAAGTGCTGCAGGTACAGAATTTTAAGTCTCCCGACAGAGCGGATAACTCTCTCCCTCTCCATGTCTCATGGATCCTGTAACACCTTCTGACTTGAACAAGCTGTCCTGTGATGTTTAGACTGGCTAAAGACTTGTTTCCCTTCTGCTCGCTGTACTGTGGAATCACAATCAAATAATCTGCAAAATAGGCCGAAACACAGAATCCGAGACGTGCGGCATGATTCGAGACAAGCCGCACTTTGCGATGTCGAGTCATGCACTTACTGGTGCGAGGAGGACAAAGATGGATCTCCTCTTGGCGTCCTGAGAAGGAAGAATGAGTGCAGCCATAACGCTCCGTGCAGCCTCAGCTGTAATGCATTCTGTCAGTGACGTTCTGTTATATGTTCAGCTCTAAATTGGATGTGAACTAGTCACTTCAGATTATAGTTGTACAACGCAGTGTGAAAAGCGACGCAATCACCTCTTGGCAGCAGCATTAAAATCTGCTTGTAAAATTGTCAAGCCCTCGTCTCCCCAAACAGAGCGTCGCCTGTTCTTGAGAGTTTTCTCAGCCAGCGACAAATAATAATTCAGCTGTTTGCTTTTCCTGACAAACACCAGCTTTCGGGCTTCTTTTCAATCAGCTAATGCAGCGCATTACTGCTTCACATTTTGTTTTCCATTTTTAAACGCATTGACACACAAATCATAGTAATCCCAGCGAGAGACTTCCAGTGGCGTTTATTTTCTTCTGCAGAGCCGTGTGAAATTAGATGGTTTGCTTTCTGGTCAGCTTTCAATGCAGCTCCTACAGATTTGGAGGCTTCAAGTCTCAGTAATGTTGATGCATGCCTTACTTATATTTCTACCATGATATACTCTGCATTTAATCATGCAACTTGGTATTTATTGTTCAGCACTTAATATATACAAACGGTTATACTCTCCCTCTAGAAAATGTCAGTTCTATTCAAAACAGTAGCTTTGATTTTATTCAAGGATGCATTTTGCTACAGAGAAGGGACATTTTTCAAAAGGCAGACATCCCTTTGTCAATTTTGAAGTTTATATACAGATGTAAAAGTAAGCACACGCTGTAAAAATACATTCATTCTCAAAATTCATATTTTCTTCAGCATGTACTGAATGAAATTATTAAGTGTCCAGTGTGTAGGATTAAGTGGCATCTTGCTGGGTCCATAAAAAGCTGGGATGCTTTCTAAACCAGCAATAAAGAGTAAAGAAAAGGTGATGTGACACAGTGGTTAACATGTCTAAATCTAAACTTTATGGAATGTGTTGCAGGCCTCAAATTCAGAATGATCGTGTATTTACAATAAACAACATAGTTGATCAGTTTGTACATTAAATATAATGTCTTTGTCCAGTTTGAAATTAAATATATGTCAAAATAGTTAAAAGTTAATTATTGCATTCCGTAATTTTACCCAACTTTTTGAAATGGTTATAGATTACAACCAAGTGAATGGCCGTTCTCTAACCCCTCCCGTTCCAAACATATCGGAGAACCTACAGTGGCTATTTAAACTTAAAACCATGAAAGATTGTTTTTTTGTTTTTTCCTTTTTGGGCTCCTGTAGAAACATGTTGGTGCAGCATTTTTTGGCTTCTAAACTTGAAAAAAAAAATTCTTAGTTCAAGGTGCTAATTGAAACATAGTTATGAATATTATATTCAATATTTTTGTGATCCAACCCCCCTTGAACCGACTCACTGGTCCCTTAAATCTTTTCTATCATCGGATTATTATGGGTGGACATTTTTCACTCAAATTGCTGCAATCCAATTGGATGCATGGATGGAAAGATGGATAGATGGAGCCTTTGTGCATAAATATCTACATCACGCTGTATCAGTGCTGTATATTCGATCTAGAAACTAAATCCATAAGAGCTACGGGATTGTGTAAATGTGTCAAATTAGTCAGCGCGTTACACGTTAAAGGAAGAATAATCACTTCATTATTCCGTCTGTCACACCTTTCAGATTTCTGATTTGTGCGCAGCATCGTTTACCGGCTTCATAATGTGGTGTGATGAACATGAAAATGTAAAATCACGGCGGCGTGTCGCTGTAAGCCTCCTGTAAAAACCAGGAGCGGTGCTGCATTGTCGGAGCGAGAGGCTTTTGCATATTAAGGTCGTAACACATTTCTTTGCGAGCAGCCATAAATCTTCTTTACTGTAAGAGAGGGGACCCGGTGTGGCTTAAGAGCAGCTTGAACAGTCAGGGGGAAGCTTAATAGTGCTGTGGTTATTGGACTTTTGCTTGGGATTATTCCCTATTGTGAAGCTCTCTAAGGTGCGAGACAGAAGCCTGCTCTAAATTATTCAACAGTACAAGTGAGATTAATTGATTATTGAGCTTTAGATCAATGATAATCAGTAGTTCTGTGTGTAATTCTGGATCTCAGGTCTTTGTCTTGATCTCTGTCCCTGGAGAAATCTCTTAAGTTGGTCCTCATCTGTTTTGCTAATCCTTGGTTTTTACTCCCCTGGTTTCGGGACAGGCATCCCATTAACATGTTGAATAGGCTGCAGAGCTTTCAGACTCCACCGGCACTTACCTCAGACTGTTTTACTCCTCCAGGTTTTTTCTTCTTCCTTCAGTTGTAAAAGTGACTGTCTTTTACCAAAGCTGTTCAAACTCCTGCTCACCTCTTCTGACCGTACTCCATTCGGTGCGCTGCTTCTTTTTCAAATAAATCTTTATAAGTGGTTTATGACTTTGTGCTTGGAGACAGTGTTGTTGCTGTGGCTGCTGAGGACAACTTGGAGCTGCTTCAAACACTATCACAAATCTCATCATTGAATGGGCGTTATCAGAGGTTATCGTCCCCATAAGTATGGCCTGCTCCACCTTCTAGTAGGTGCAGTAGGTTGTTATCATCCCATTCAACGGCAGGTGGCTGAAAACAAACCCCTGTTAAGTTTAAAGGCCTGATTGTGCTGCAGATGGCTTCTCTAAGATTAGGGCAAAAAAGATCCTTCGTAGACGCTCTAAACTATCGTTAAAAAGTCAAATAAATGTATGTAAACTCAGGAGGTAAAGCATTTAGTGTCAAAGTTAGGTTGGTTATATAAAAACAATGCATGAAAGTGACTTGCATCAGATCTATCTCCTCTTCACCTGCCTTAAAAGACACTTTTTGTGCTTAATATTGTGTTTCCTTACTTCCCTTTCACATTAACTTCCCTTCTGCCTCGACGTCATTAAGACCACTAGAGGGCGCCGCCAACAACACACGTTAATATAGACCAATTATTTGTATACAAACATTGACAATGCACGCACATGCCGGTTGCCAAAAAAAACAAGTTCTTTTTCACTGGACTTTTTCTTTATTTTACTGTTTAAATGCTGTCTGGTTATTATAGCAACTCACTCTGGGATAGGCAAGTATGAAAAATGTACATTTAAATGTATAAAAATAGACTTTTATTAGTACCTTTTCGGTTTTGGCAGCCCACCACGCAAAGCGACATCTTTATAACAGATTACAACTCTCCCAGTGATGTAAGTTTTCTCCTGTGTTTAAGCCGACTGATAAGGGATCTATAGCCGCCCGTTTAATGTGCTGATTACAACCTGCTAGAAGGTGGAGCAGGCAGCCGTACTTATGGGATAATAACTGCTGATCACAGCCTGAATCGTGCGATAACGACTGAATCAGGTGACCACAGTTGACACATTGATTCTTCTTTAAGGTGTTAAGCCTTTTCTTTATGCTGCTGACTAAGTTAAGATAAACCTCTCAACCTGCATGAAGCTCTCATTTCAGAGACACTTTACTCTCGCTTTGAATAAAACATAAATCAGACTCCTCTCTCTTAGCAAAACAAATGCTGTTTACTGCTGTAAAGTGTGTTAAGTTCTTGGCTCGGGTCACGGATAATGACGGGATTCTTTTACTGGAGGCTGTTTGTCGGCGCTTTGAAGCTAATAGGCTTATAAACCATGAAGTCGAGGTTTCTTTTCATCAAGATATTGTTCTGTGAACTGGAGAAAACTGTTGAATGTCTTCATTCTACTGTACTGAAGTGACAGATACTTCTGGCTGCCATTTACAGTGCAAGACGTTGTCTTCAGGTCTGAATCACAGCTGCAGCTAACGTGTATTTTCTCTTTGTGATTTGACATTTGTCCACATTAGAAACTAAAACAAATACCCATTGCCTTTTTCTAAAGCCTGAGGGGACGTTTTACAATCTAAAACCTCAGAGATTTGGTTGACCTAAATAGCCTCCAACTGTAAAAAAGAGAAAAAGATGAAGAAGCTTGGATACAATGTCGGCATCCTTAATGTATGTTTATTGATTTATTAGTCTTTTTTCTCACAAAATAACAAAATATGAAATAAGAAACATTTTTCCCTGTTGATGCATTTTTGGCCATCAGTTCATTTCTGCACTTGCTTAATAATCAGTATTTGGTTCAGTTATTTTCTTACTTTAGCAAACTAATTTTCTCTTTTGGTTTGTGTGTTGCAGAAGTTGTAACTTGAACTTCAAATGAAGTGGAGCTGTAATGTTTTGGCTCCTTGGATTTAAAACAGTCAGACAAAAATAAATGCATCATCTCACTGTGATAGAGCTCCTGATGCTTTTTAAGCCACTTTATTGTGAAAGGTAATTAGAGAAATAGCAGCAGCAGTTCATACAGTGCTGGAGAACCACACTGACTTGGACACACACTGTTCATTACAGCTGAACTCAGATAAGCAGTAAGTCAACGTTATTACTGAGTCAAAGGAATGGAAAATGAAAAACCAAATAATGCCAATATTTCACCAGCGTGAGTTACTTTATATTCCGTTTGGTTTCAGGTTTGGTGCAGCAGGAGAGGCTTTTTAAGATTCCTGTTTTATTGCGGTTGCAGTTTCTTCTTTTCTCTCAGAGTCAATTAAAATTCAGACCTGCCATTCACAGCGTCTGTGTTTCAATCTCCCCCTCGTTGGAAATATAAAATGGGGCTGTTGTTGACAGGTGACAGGTGGGTTGTGGGAAGGTTGCTGGTTGACAGGTGGCCTGTTTTTCATGACACCGCAGCACACATTCATTACCAGCCGTGACTCATCCATGTGGGAGACTGCAGACATGATTTCTGGTACATACAAAGGCTGATTGGACACTGACTCCCTAATGAGGTGTTAAAGTCTTGTCCATGTTTATATATCAAAATCAAGGTTAATTATTGTTTATTTAATGTATCAGACAGTATAATGAAGACTCTCTCTATTGCACAGCTGCAGAAAAACCTCGAGTGGATTTTTAGCCGTGGTTGAGAGTCTTTGGATATTAATGTCAGTCTGTTGGATTAAATTTGAAATGACAAATGTCGGTGATACTCTGACTTTTTCTCCAGTGAAGTGGTTCTCAAACTTTTTATGTCAGAAGAAAAACATTTCCCGGCTCTCCCAACCCCCCAAAATTTATAACAATGGTTCAAGTATAACTTTTATTGAAAGAAACATCAATATTATAGCCACTCTTTTTTATTTTCTTTGACTAATTTGTTGTGCAAATTAAAAACAAGTTAAATTTTTGCTTGAACAGTACAAACAGCCTTGGTGCAGGCTGGTGAGAAAAAAAGTATTTTCTGTATGTAAGAGTGTATAAATCCAACACACCTTGGATGCGACGTAGCAAGTGTAAGTACAAAAGCAGATTATTGACTCTTTAGTTTAAGTCATTTTTATTTTTTACTTGCTGAAGAGTTTTTGCAGTATGTGGGTGGTCCTCCTGCCTGAAAGAACAGCAAACATAAAAAAAAAAACACATTAATTTGGGTTTTACTGGAGAGATTAAGTGTCCCACGGTGGTCTGAATGAGGACGCTTTCTCACCCAAACAATAAGAGAATTTAGGGCAGACACTGAAGACTGAAAAAAACACAAAGTGCTGGCACAGAACACGAGATATTACAAACTAAAAATACTGAAATCAGTTGAACCCAAGCAGGAATTTGCTGTTCCACTCATTGTACGACGCTGAAGGATTAACGCTGCAGCTAAATGCTCTGAAATGTAAGAGGAAATATGCTTAGCGCGTGTGGCACACTTTGATTCACTGCTGAGCTCTAGTTGACTAATCTGGCTTTGTCTTTTAAAATGAGAAACGGGGTTATAAAATCAGTTGGAAATATCTGCCCAGTTGTTTGAGATGAAACAGGAGAGAAATGCTCTTTGAAGTTTTAGCCCGAGTGTGACTGAAACAGGAAGTTCCATCTGTGGGCGGGAACTGTGCGGTAATCAGACTGCTTTTGACTTTTGAGGCATTCGAGTGCAATCAGTTGAACTCAATTAAAAAAGAATAAAGGAAACGGTATCATACATATTATTTTTCTCCTATGGTTACATATTTTATCTTCTCCTCCTCGGGGCCATGGTAAATTAGGGATGTAATATTGTTTTATTATGTCAAAAATTTCAAATAATTTTGGATCTTTTCATCAGAGGTAATGGCACCTGGCAGCAGTCTATTTTAGAGATAATCACAGAGTTAATTATGATTTATTATCAAAGCTATATGCAGCAGTGTAATGAATTTAATCTAACACTGAATGGCTGTGATTTATGAATTATAACGATGCAATTTAAGAGGCAGGTGAGACATAATCATGCATTATTTTGACCTGGGACAGAGAGGAAGACGCGTTGCTTGTAAAACAGACAGCTGAGACACGTTCTCCTCCGACCTAAAGAAGACTTTGCCTCAGACTCACTGGGGTGCTGCGAAATTAATGAGAGAAAACTGCTGGGGTGGTGATGGGCATAAAAGCATCAGACGCCTTCTTCTACACTGAGAGAATTATTAAAGTGCGAGTTGCCAGGCGGAGATGAGGAGATCAGTGGAAGCCCCTCGCCGTGAGCTCCGTGCATGTCAGGAGAGGGGAAGGATCACGGCGAGGGTGCAGGAGGCAGGCAGAGGAGAGGGGGAAACATGTTTGTTTCTGGCTTTCGCCATTTAGCACCATCTGGTCGGTCATTTGGGTGTTTGTGCTTTTTTTTTTTTGTAAGCACGACAGGGGACAAATGTTGCGAGCGTGGAGCAAGTAAGGATGATGGATGTTCTCCACATGCAGAGTGTCAGTGAACACAGCAGCCCGGATCATGCTAACAGCACAGACACACTGCAGGGGAGTTACACGTCACAGCAGCTTCTCCACCTCCTCCCTCCTCGCAGGTTTAGCAATTTACCCGACTACATAAAGCCAGATTATCTTCCTGTATCTCCTTACTCTCCTCTGTCGCATTTATAGAATTACATTAACCGGAATAAATCAAAGCGCCATTAGAAAAATTACCTGCTATTACGGTAAACAAACATGAGCCCTGAATACAAAGTGTGGCTGTTTGTGGAAGACGTGACTTTAATGTAGAAAAACAATTACACAAACAACATCAATTATGTCATTATGACCATCATCATATCAGGATCGGTCCTCTCTAACACTAACTGATTTGTTAATTATATTAATGTATCACATGTAATTGGACAATTATGTACGAGCCATGCTTGCTCTTTGCATGACAGGATTGTGATCATGATATGAGATTAAATTTGCATATCATTGCTGATGCGCCATTTAAGTCAATATGGAAACTTCACAGAAGCCATCTGAAGCAGGACGGACAAATGGAGGAACTGCACGATAAAGCAGCTCATTAATGGACAAAATGTACAAAATTAAATAGGACTATATGACAATATATATATAAAAGCCGAAACAGAAGTTGGAAATTATTCCAACTTTATTGGCAACAGTCGGGTAAAAACAACAGTGTCAGAGTATTTTTTAAAGTGTCGTATTACTGCTCTTAAAGGTCCTGAGTACTTTCCGCAGAAACATCAGACAAACTTTAGGGAGAAAGAAACCTGGACTTCGGCCAGACTCAATACTTTACCCATTATGAATCTGCCACTTTTCACTTTTGCAGCATTTCCTTTGGGTTAATGAGGCATATTTTATTGTTGCTCCCCCATTTTTAGCTGATATTGCAGTTGTGTTTTACCCTGAAATCTCGGTCCGATGCCGCCCACCTAAGAGGTTTGTCATTAAAGCTGATTATGATGACATTTGCCTTCTCACATTGTCGTCCACAGGCTAAGTGAGCTGTTGCATTATAAAACCTGAGCTGTGATGACAGTGTGGATGAATAGATGTATCATCATCTGCGGGAGCTTTGATGCTGTGGCTCTTTTTTTCTGGGACACTTCAGGAAAGGTTAAGAATACATTTCCAGTGGACGGTGATATTTTCATGGTGTGGTGGTATTTTGCCGACACAGAGCCCTCTGTCCTCTTTAGTGGTTTCCATCACCACTAAAACGGAGCACGATTTGACTCTGAAGCTCACTGTAGCCGGCATTAGCTATTCAGTGAGTACTTCACTTTACAAAATCCTCTGTGCTAAATGTCAGAGCAGTGTCACGGTTGTTGGCTGTTTGCTGGAACATCGGCGTCCACACAGGGAGTACAGAGCCTTTCTGTCCCCTTTTTACCAGCCCTTTGTCCTCCCTCGTCTCACTCCGCTCATATTGACATCTGCTTTGGGAGGACAACGTGGCCATTAACTCGGGGGAGAGGGGGAGTCGGGGAACAGAGGGTCAGAACAGAGAGCGGGGTGAACAGAGTGGGAGGGGAAGAATAAGATGGGAGTTGAAAGGGTCGCAGAGAGAAATTGTGGATGGATGTGATAAAAAGCACAAGGGAGCAGAGAGCGAGTGTGAACAGGAAACAGTGAAAAATGTGGAAGCGGTGAAGAATATTGAACCGGAGAGGAACAGATCCCAGAGGGGCTGAAATCCAATATCATCAGGCCCTGAAGGAATACAGTACAAAGCACTAATCCCTTATTAAAAGACACATGAAAAGCCCATGAAGAGAACTTGGACAAACTATCTTTTGTTTTTTTTTAAATAACACAAAATAAGATAAACTGGGGGAAAGGGAGTGCTTTCACTATTTTGAATTCCTATTTTTCATGAGTGGTTAATACATTCATAACTTCAACAGAAAGTCTTAGTGTTGTGAAAGTTTTGGTGTTCCAGAGGAAACACGTTCCCAGAATAAAGTAGTAGATCTACTGTATTTATATCTGTACAGTGAGAAACACCACACTCCTTTTATCTTGAGGTTGACATAGTTTTAATGCAGCAATGGATGGACCGTTTATAAAGAAGATGTCAGGAGAACTTTGCACATAATATGTAAACTTCTCCTGCGATGATTTAGTCATTTAACACACCTGTTGTTGTGACAGCTGGAGCTTACATGTTCCTCTTGGTTCATTAGTGGAGCTTCTTTCTTCGTTCTGTCTGATTTCATTAGTTTAAGGACTCACCCTTGTGCTGATTATCTTTCTATAAATAGTGTGTGTTGTTCAGGTGCTGGATTCTGTCTCGTTTGGAGTCACCGAAGTTTGATGCGAGCTGCTTTCCTGCCGTTTCTTCCCCCTCAGTTTACGTTAAACCACTTAAATCCAGCAGCTGCTTCTGTGAATTGTACTTAACACGATTACGCTCTGTGGAAGAAAGTGAAATATAGAGACTGATGACCAGAAAGGCATGAAGATTAACACACTCTGTGTAGAAAAAGTCCAATTAAATTTTTTTTCCCAAAATATTGCACATGGAGTAGAAGCAAGTTAGAAAAAAAGCCAGTTAAATCTTTGACTTGCAGGTCATTTCACCAAAAGCTAACCGAGGCACCGGATTCACCAAACTAACAGCACAAACAGGCGACCTCAGAGCGAACCTGCTTCAATCAGAGAAACTTTTAAAATAAAGTGAAAAGATAAGTGCTCAATTAAAACGAAGAAGAGAAAATGAGCTGAACAGATAACTGGTTCGCTTTTCATCTTCAATGAAATATCTCAACATTTAAAAAACCTAAAATTGGATCCAAACAAAATTCCGAATGTAATGAAGATTAAAAGAGGGAGACAAACAGATGACCTTGTGTACCCAAAGCCCCGCGGCCGTGTTCTGTGCTGAACCGCAGTAGTAAAAGGCTTTGAATGCTTACCGGAGCTCTAAAACGAATATATTCAGGGATGCGTGACCCCGGCAGGGAAGCAAAAATCTTCCTTTTCTGTCGTCAGACAAAAGGTACTAGAAGCTGTTTCTGTCCTCCTACAAGGCAGAAAACAGCTGAAACAATCTTTCCTCAATCATACATCACAGAATTTTACTTGTTTTCCTGATTTGTTTGTCCTCATTAATTCCAGTCAAACTAGTTTTGCCCTGGACCACAAACTAATTGGTTGGATGTTGTTTGTAGTTGTACCTTTTCTCAGTTTGATCATTTCAAGCTGCTTCAACTGGCCAACCATCAATCACTAACAGCCGATGTTTGTTTTAGATTGTTGGCCAAACAGAGGGTCAGATTAAATGACACAAATATTTTTAAAAAGACAATAACTTTCCAAATCTGTGCACCCAGAATATTTAAGCCATGTGGTGTTTATTTGGGCTTGACTTTAATGCTTTTCCAGCACTAGTGGATTTAGTAGAAAAAAAATCCCCTGTGTGTGTTGCGTGCCACTAATTAATCAGCTATTTAAATATCCAACTTGGTGAACATGGTTGATAAGTCACTAGCATTAGCAGCTGAGCTAACCTGCTCTCACTATATCAGTCGCATTGACCCATAAATACATTGTGAGATTAGCAGATTATGTTTAAATTTGATGCCTCCTTTTTCAAAAAAATAAAATTAAAACACCTGCATGGAAGAATAACATTCAATTGTTAACTAATTAATCATATCAGCTTTAAAAAACAATAATAATGTTGTCTATAAATATATAATGATAAATAGAATCAAATAGAGCCTGTGGTTAAGGGATCTGTTGTTAAGGGATCTGTGATTCGAACCAATAATACTGATCGGAGCACCCTTAGGATAAACAATACACATTTTATATTAACATATCAAAGGTTAAAACTTGGGAGCCAAAGATGAGTTCATAATTTTAAGTCAGAGAGTCATTGAAGAGAGAGAGTAAGATAAAAGTATCTTAAAAGCGAGCTTCTCTCTGACCCGACATCCTCCAAACAAAGGATGGAGCTTCTCCTCATCGACAGGCATCTTTTCTGCCAGGGTTAACATGCTCCTCCTGGGTATTAATAGTGTTGCATACTGGTACAAAAGTAAACAAAACTAGACTTGAAGAAAGCAAATTGTCTTTTTCATAATGCAGGTTGTGGAGGTCACCCCCGATGCTTCATATTGCCTCCCGGCAGAATTAAGAAACGCCTCAGCAAGCCTACACGGCTGCATTGCTCATTCCCATCATTAAAATAAATTGCTGTGCTCTGTGGTCTGTGTAAAAAGAAAAATACTACAAAAAAGCCCTGTTTTCACCCTGCGGCTCTGCTCTGGATTTTGTCGCTGTGTCGTCCCAGAGGCTCCTCAGCTGCTTCAGAGACACAGGAAGACACAGTATGTCGTTCCTCCACACA
>CAFUXE010000421.1:237369-270382 GCA_903364295.1 Serranus cabrilla | reverse complement strand
TCACATTATATAAAGGTGCATAAGAAAAATGACCCTACTTCTCATTTGATTTATTACTGCAGTTAACATTTTCTTAATGAGTTTATGGTCTCAATTGTTAGTTTCGAGTCTTCTTTAACACAGATGTTCATTCAGTAAATTATGGTCCCATTTAGAGCAAAATAGACCAGGTGCTCTAACAAACACGTCAGGTGTGTAATTATGTGACTCTTCATGGTATCACAGTTAAATTTGTGGTATTCTGAATAGTTAATGTCTTTAAAAATTGATTCAGTGGACGGATCACTTACCTCTGCCAAGCAGGTCATGTTTTCTGTTTGATTTGTGCGCCTGCCAGAGGAGACGCACAGCCAGGACACCGTCAGAAATGTGTTTTTGACATGAGAAAATAAGACATGAGCTCAGCAAGATGATTTTTAACTGTTCCAAAAAGAATCCAAAGTATTGAGAATATGTTATGTGATATGAATAATCTATGGAAGATGTTACTAATTGCGTTTTTTGGGATGTATTCAGTAATCTGCAGTGGAATTGTTTGTAAAAGTAACCCTGTGTGACGCGGTTATGTACACGTCATAGAAGGTGATTTCGTTTTGCAGGAAAGTTAAATTAAAACACCCTTGACTTTTGGTTTCACCGCCGATATAAACAGGGGTTTCCAAGGTGTTTATTGGCCCATTTCTCAACCCAAAACTCCTCAATTTGCGGACTTTGTTGCTCTTTATACTTCCTCGCCTGACTCCCTCCTTTACTCCTGTCATAATTACTTTGGCCACTAGAGGTCGCTGAAACAGTCAATATGGGGTTATATTTTATACGTTGGTTATATGTAAATTATAGTGTGCAAAAAGGGAATCAGAACACCCTGCAATAGTTGCATTTGCTTAATATAAACTTTTGTCTGGCATGTAGTCAATCAGTTTTTACGGTTACAATGATTTCCTTCCAGAGTAAAGATCGACTTCTCACATAGAGGTGAGTTATATTCCCCTAAGTGTTCTTGACAGGTGTCATATCATATTTGTGCAGCCGCAGAGGCATATTTAAAGCACGGTTCGACTTAACCTGTCGTCACTTCGGATTTTCTCGCACACACGGACAGCTTTCCTGCTGTGAATGTCAAGTGCGAGTTATTGAACAAAGTCGGAGGTATTGGAGTCTCTGGCTGATCCTGTGCAGCTCCTTAGCCTCTGGCGCTCGGCAGGTAAAGCACAACAAGCTCCAGCTCAGTCAGACTTCGGGGATTATTTACTTAGACCCTGCTCAGAGTGTCCGACTTCATTTCTCAAACACCCCTCATTTCCCGGCGCCGGCAGCGCTGCAGCGTCCCGGCATGTCAGTCCCAATCACTCCTACCTCACTTGACTCAGGTTTGTGTTGGAGAGAGAAAGGGAAAGAAAAAGAAGGATTTAACTGAGCTTTTTACGTGTGTTTTCTCATTTTTGTTCATACCCAAACACAATTTATTATGTTCCATTTTTCAAGAAAGCCGTGGCAGTGGGGACTAAAGGACTGGGTAAAAAGCCAGGCAGTGTCGAGGCAGACCTCATGACACCTTTTGTTTGCGGTCTTTGAGTAAAAGGCTGTGTTTTTCTGATTTAACAAAACAAGCAAATTGCATTCTCTCTGTCCTCGGGCCCTGAATGTTATTTGTCGCCTGCCAAAGCAGCTTCACACTGTGCCTTATCTCTCTTTTAAATTGGCCACACAATAACAGCATCCTCTGTGCAAAGTTGTGCCATTATGATTGTCGTAGGTAAACACATTGTCTGCTGAAGACCTTGGATTTTACGAGTCGTTCTTCCTGCGTGTCGACTTCCACACGTCTGCTTTGAAATGTTAGTTATCAGGTCAGCAGATACCACCCCTTTATTTATTTCAGCAAGCTTTTTTTTTTTCTTTGCTTCGGGACATTCAGCACTCGACTGGGGATGTGGTGTATGTGTGCGAATGTTTGCATGTGCGCCTGTATTTTTGTGTGTCTGCTGCTCGAGTGGCAAATGGCTAATGAATAATGCAGGGTAATAGTGATGTGTTGACAGCTCTGACGGCTGAGAGCTGCCGAGCTGTGTATCACTGATAATGTGCCATTTCCCTTCTGTGCCCCTTCAGTCCCTTATTACAACAAATTGCAATTTTTTCTTGTAATTTTCACCTCCCCACAGCCCCAGTGTGTGCGAGTCTTTAAGGGAACCAAAAATAAAGCTTAACTACATTGTGCACTTGGGGTTTTAAAGACATTTTTTAAAGAGAGGGATGTTTTAAACTCTTTGTTTAAGGTTAGTGAAAAGATCGGGGTTTGGGTTACAAAACTATTGGACGCCATTACATGGTTCTCATAGGTGGCGTTAAAGGACATCTGTGTATGGAAGTTAATTTACAGGTTAACTTAAAATAACAATATTGACTTTTACTTTCAAACGGGACATGAACGCAGCTCTCATAGCAACATCCTGGGTTTGTTGAAACACCAAAGTTCATTCATCCTGACGGGCATGAATATGTCTTTCACATTTCATGGCACTCCATCCAATAGTTGTCTAGATGTTTTATTCAAAACCACATGGTAGTGCAAGAGGAGAAGCCTGGATCATCAAAGTAGGATTCAGCCTCTGGGCACCAAGATCATCACCAAATTTCACAACAATCAGTCTGATAGTTGTTGTATGTTTTGATGGTTGACCAGCTGACAGAGACTTCTCCACCACCAGATCCCTTTGAGCTCGCATGGCTGAAAAGCCCAAATAATGAAATATGTTTAACTTTTATCTGGTCATTATTAGCTGAACTGAATGGAGTGGGAAAGTGTCCTTGGACTCGTATTTCTAAAATCACGTCTACGGCTCTGTAGCCAAACAGTGTTAAAACCTTTTTTCACGTTCTGTAATATTCACTCCAACAGCCCGGTCTTAAGAACAAATCCTCAGCTGCAGAGGGGTGCATGACACATTTCTACTTGTTAATCAGTGGCAACAGAAGGTTAATTTGGAAAAAGGCAGAAGAAAAACACAGCTGAACTGACAATGATAAGAGCACAACCTACAGAAACTTAAACTTGATTAACTTGAGCACCAAGGACACAGACGTCAAGAGTATCGTTCACGTTATTTGAGAGATCTCTAAAGAGTGCAGAGCAGAAACACCAACGCCATTATTACTGAGCACCAAAGACAGGAGACCTGCTCCATGAAAGTTGCAGCGGTAAGCTCGTTGGTCCGGTGAATGGAGAGACTGTCCATTATCAAAAGCAAAGAGGTTCGATCCAAACAACAGATTTGTCTCTCAGCAGAGAGCTGTCCTTGAACAAGACGCTGCAGCGTCCGCCTGCTCACTGTTCACCTGCAGCACTGAAACCAGGAAATGTCAGAATGTTTCTCCTGTGTTACAGTTTGACCCCCTCGCATTTAATGATGCATGTGTGCATAATATTTTACAGCATCTCGTTATTTAAGAAATTCACCGCAAGCTGAATAGTGCACTGTGGTCCATTTATCATAAAACATACATATTTTTTTGCACTAAAACTGTTCAAGCTTTGAACCCTAAAGGTTTTTACCTCAAAGATTTAATAGCATGTTATCATTAAAAATCTCTGAAACTACAGTACGCCGTTTGTTATAGACAGAAACTGTGAAGACAGACATTATCATCAGATCTTTTACTTTTCCGACGATCCTTGAAAGGATCAGGTGCGACAAACACTTAAAACTTAACAAGTCAATAAAAGTAACCAAACTGGAGCTTAAAATATTGCATATCTCATTTAAAATATTGCCAAAAATAAACTGTGTACGTGCACCAGATCCTGTAAAAAACATTAAATTCTGACTCTGCAGCGCAACTCGACAGCCTTGAATGACTCAGCTGAGACCAACAGCCTCCCGACAAAAATTCAGCCATACTTGGACTGAACTGCCGCCTGTTAACAGAGCAGAGAGTGTGTAATGTGTGTCAATATGTTCAGCATATGAAGCCCATATTTTTTGCACTTGTAGGCAGAAAAATGTTAAATATATGGGTTCCATTTCCCGCCCAATTTTCTGTCAAACATGTTTGAGTTCTGCCTTCTTCTATTCATGTTATTCAGGTGCAGGACTTATATCTTGCAGTGACAAAATGAGTTAGAAGTGACACCCTCTGACTGCTCGGGGTTCACAGGGTTAAAAATGTTACCACTTGGTTTGATTTGATGCTGAAGGTTT
Organism: Serranus cabrilla; assembly: GCA_903364295.1. Classification (NCBI taxonomy): domain Eukaryota; kingdom Metazoa; phylum Chordata; class Actinopteri; order Perciformes; family Serranidae; genus Serranus; species Serranus cabrilla. Next base: position 266,180 of record CAFUXE010000421.1, on the reverse strand, counting down.
AAACTGAAAAGGAAATATGAGTCTCTTACCCATTTTTGATGGCGCTATAATGATTTTTATTGGGTTTTAAAGATTTTTATTGTGCAATTTTATGTTTTAATGTCTGTCTTGTTTTTTTTTTTTAATCCCATATTATGGAAACAGTGTAGATTCATTCATAAATCAAGCTAAATCTAAATATTGAATGATAAAATACATGTCTATCTTTAGCACGGCTCCGTAATGCAAATATGTTTTCTTCTTATCGTCATGCATCTCATCGTCCCTTTAATAAGGTCTATCATAGCTCATTATCACATTCATTATTCAGATATAATTTGAAAAACCAGCAGCGGTGGGCATTTGTCAGGAGGCAAAAAGAATTACATGTCTTCTCCATCAAGGTGCTAAGAATGGTTCAGGTGGAGCCGGCTGGACTGTAATGTGAATTGTTTGGGGAATGAACCTCTCGTTATCATTCAGACCTGCATCAGTCGTCCTCCAGCTGCTCTCACAGCACAACAATTTGAGAGAAAAGAGTTTTACCGTTAATTATTTCTGATTCACGACAATGTGTCTCTCACAAATGTGGAAATTACATATTTTTAATGAGCTGATTTCAAGCTGCTGGGGAGCTTTGTGCAGGTTTTTATCAGCGCCGTGGACTCAGTCTTTGGCTTTGTGATTTCATTAGCCAGCAGGAGACTTCTGGTTCACAACAAGCTTTAGTGAATTTAAATTTACGTCTCTCCAATAACTTGTTTATCTGTGATAAAGGTTCATGACTATAAGTAGATCAGCTAAAGCCTAAAGCCTTATAGTTCATGGGCCACAGATAATTAGATTTTAAGTAGGCTAGATTTTTTTATTGTAAAGAAAGCGTTTACGATAACTGAAGCATTTACAGAACAAAGAAGGTGAGCAGCCTGAGATATTGTTGCACAGTTTCAACATTTTTCCACATTCAGTCAGTCATTGTTTGTGTGTTACAGTTTATAGACCACAGTGGATCAACTGATACTATTCACGTGTATTTTCGTGATTAACAACAATGTCGTATTTTACTTCTTCAGGATTCAAACAACTTGTTAAAAAAATAAAAGAGATTCTCTAAATTGACTATAACTGACAGCTGCTGAGGACGTTTTCTGCTGCCAAACAAAACATTTACAAATCAAAAGTTTTGGATAGAAATCTGATTGTGTTGTAGTGAAGCTGCTGGTTGACAATAGTTTGCACATCCTTTAATCTCTTTACACACGACTACAATAAGTATTCATCGTTTTTTTTTTATGATTTCACTGCTGAAAAGCCTCGAAAGCAACATTTTACTTTCCTTCTATTTTTCTGTTCTGTTGACAAATATTTTCCACCGGCGGCTCCTGCAGGAACAGGAGTCGATGCTTGGCAGTGTTATGTTTCATAGCCTGTCTGAAGCATGTTTGACAAATAGGAAGAGTAATGCATTATCAAGGACTTCTCTGCATTTGTAGGTGTGAAACTTACTGAGATAGTGATCATAGTAAACATCTGCAAAACATCAACATGTTAGAATCATAGACAGATTTTCGCTTCTTTCTTTTGTAGAAATATGAAGCTAAAATATCCCAGATGTACCAGCTGGTGACGTCATTTGTTTGTCATTCATGATATTACAATCTCCCTTTGTAACATCAAATAACTAATTAAAACTGAACTCATCAGCGAAAACAACACTTGAACTAACATCAGCATGATACGAACTACCTGAAATGGCAGAAGCCATCCTGGTGGAGGACTCTTGTTTTCCCTCGAGTTACTGAATAATTTTGCAGATGGTTCATGTGCCATTTGGTTGAACTGGTCCCAGCTGGTAGGCACATGCTTCAGGTGATGAAGGGGAACAAGCAGACACTCCTTTGATTCCTACAGTCGGGGATAGTGAGTTTAAAATGTGGAAGAACAGTTGGAGTTTGTGTTGAGTGCTGTCCATGGTGCTGATCCTGCAGCAGCCGTGGCTGCAGGAGCTGTCCGAGGTCCTGAAACACGGACAGCATTCCCGCTGGTCGCTCTGACAGGATGCATCATGGCTAACAGGATTTGCTGTTCCAAACATCCTTATTATTTTGGGAAGTGTGCCAGCTAACTCTGCTGGGTGTTTTCTTTATATTCTGTAGTTTGCTGTTTCATTTCACCACTTTGGTTTTTCTATCTTCTTTAAAGGCAAACCACAGAGTCCTGAATTATGAACATTATCAAGTATTCTAGTTACGGATATCTGATGGAACAATAAAAGTAGAAATTAATTAAAGGCTTTACACATAAAATAAACCAGTATGTAATAGAAAGGAAAATAATTAAGCAGCACCTAAAGGAAAAAAGCAAATGGAAAAAGGAATCACTTTAATTAGCTAATTAAATTAAAGCAATTTATTATTTTTCAAACAGTTTATTATACTTGTGTATTGATTAAGTATTTGCAATTAATTAATTGATTATTTGATTTATGTTGCTTGCTTTGTAAATCCATTTTATTTGACCTGATCGTTTGTTGAATTTATATATTCATTTGCACATCTTTTTGTTTATCTTCCCTCTGATTTATTTTAATTAGATTTAAGTTTATTTTTTATATTTTAAACTTAAAAAACAGTAATAATAAAATAACATAAAGCATACTTTCAACATACAAATTCTCATAAAAAACATAAATAACCAAAATTAATAAATTATACAAGTAGTGTAAACTATGGTCCAACCCAAACCTGAAACAATTAGTCAGTATTTATCCATTTTTAAAATGTATTATTCATTTAAGTATCACTTAAAAAATACCTCATAAATACATTTATAAATTAAATAAATAAATGTATTATTATTTATTATTCCCTATACTTTATTCCCTAGTTATCAGTGAATAAAATGCCTTAAAACCATTAAAACGACACCTGTGCTCTTCCATTATCTCTATGTTAATCCTGTGTCACATTGCAGCGATGCCGCCATTTTTCCTCCCCTCGTCATTATCAGCATCGTGCTGTGTTCTGTTTAATTCATACGAGGTCTGAGGCTCCTCGTGCTGCTCTGCAGCGCTGAAAGGCAGGGGCCACCTGGCACGGGGAGCTGCGGGTTACACGCTTCATGTCTGACTTACTCGTGTGGTTTTGACAAAAAAAACCTCGAGTGGTGATGCATCTCAGCAGTGTGTTGTGCTTGAAAATGATCAAAGGTTTTATTTTTTTTAACTCCGAGAGGTCATAACATCACGAGTCTGATGCTGATGAAAGGATTATGCGTGTTTTTATTGATTGGCCTCGGGGGTTCCTGCATCATTCACAGGGGACGACGTGTGTGCTGCTGTTGTGATGAGCTGTTCAACAACACGGCCTTTGATTCTTTATATATATATAGAGAGTAAATGGGTCTTTAAATAACTTGTGTGAAACTCGCAGGATGACAGACATATGGTCATACACCTGAGGGCTGTGCTGCAGATGCATTTACATTTAAATTTACATTTTTGATCCCAAGCTGAAGCTCTTATCCAGAGCAACGTACAATACGAACAGCTGTCTGAATAATTTGAATTCTCAGATAAGCTGCATTACAAGCACACGGGAGGAAAGAGTACAAAGGTCAGAGAAGCAGTGTGTTTTTGTTTAAATGCAAATGATTTAGAAGTATTTCACTCAAACGAACATCACAGTAAAAGAGCCGTCTTTGTGTGTGTTTTCTGCAGGATCCAGTCCGGCTCCTACCTCAGCACCGGCTGGTTCACGCTCATCCTCGCCATGGACATGTGCAAAGAGATCCATATCTACGGCATGATAAATGACACCTACTGCAAGTAAGACGCCGACTATCACCTGCTATACTCGGATGAAAAATGCACACGTTCCCACAAAAACTTCGAAAACTAGTTTCACATTCACAGCAGCGCCGGCCAATCGCAGCCTCCCATAATCGCGGACTGCCCTGTTGGAATACATTTCCAATGCCTCAGTTTGGATTTAATGGCTGAATTTCTATGCTGAAATCCATATTGGGTTCTCTGTGCTGTGAATACCATTATGTTTTCCTGCCTAGAATACCCAGCAGGCTGCAGAGTCTCCATGCTGCGGGTGGCTGGGCTGCAGCACCCAATTCCTCCCCTGCTTAAAGTTTTATTTGTATATCGGCCTGTCGTCTTCTCTCCCACTCTTGGGTGAGTGATTACTGTCTGGCTGCGAGGCCAGAAGAGGGATGACAAACAAGATGCAGTTGCTCCGGGCAGGGCTGCTCGCTCTCAAGTCATCTCAGCCTTGATTGACTCGGCCTCTCTCTCCTTCCGTTTCTCCTCCGCTCTCGCAGCTCAACCTGAGCTCTCTCTATCCCCCGAATCAAACACTTTTACCTAATACGCAGTGAAAATCCTGCCTTTTATCCTCTCCGTGTTCCCCGTGCTCAGCGGGAGTTGAAATATAAACAGCCTCAGACACATGGCAGAGAGGAGTGATAATTCAACCAGCACCGAGGATTTTATGATTCAGCGAGGCAGTAAAGGGGCGGCGTGCTCTCCCTGCCTGTCTCTCACTTTTTTTTCCCGTTTTTTTTTCCTGCTTGAGACAGGGAGATATTGTGTTTCACTGAGTTTCTGAGTGGACAATTTAGTGTCACACAAAGTGCTGTCGGCAGCCAGCTGCTCCGGTGCAACAAGAAGAAGTGAAGTTTTGTGTGACGGCGTTCGAGGCTCTAGTCAGAATTGACCTCAGCAGATATGTGGTAATAGAGCTCCAACAGGTGCTGCACGGAGGGTGAAATTGAATTTATTTGTTAACGGTGGTGTGCACCACTGTGTGACACAGAGAGAAGGGAGCCAGTGATTGGGCTGTGTATTACTGTACGCTGGCAGGCAGCCACAGCGGCTCTCCTGGCTGTGAGACCCGCTGGTGATGGCTGTTTCTCCTCTGTCTGTGTTCATTCTCCCAATGAAACTGTTACACAAGTCATTTTCCCATAAAGCCGTCACTCGCTATTAGAAACCGACTGCAGAGTGCTCAATGAATCTGCTCCACTGCGCCGTGCTTTTTAGTTTTATTGATTCCTCGTTCTTTTTAATGCTTTGAAGATGCAAACTGTAAACAGAGCGACTCATCATGTAATTCAGGTCAGGATGTCTGAACTCCTCCACTACTGTACATTCCTCACTTTATTCTATTTTCAGACTCACTGTGGCTCAGAATTAATGTGGCCATGATATTTTTTTGAATAAAAAGATTATTTATTGAATACGTCTGGCGGACAGCAGCAGCTCCTGTGATTTTTGAATGAATAAAAACCTGTTGAGTGGAGATTTTAGCCCGCGGCAGCATCAGTTCAGACTTCTGTCCTGAAGTGTCTTCACTCTAATCCTTTAATCATTCAGTGTGCTTATTAATTCAGATAATAGTTTTTAAAGCTGTGATTTGCTGACTGGAACCTCGACTGACCTGAAAATGCATCAGCACGTAACTTTGGCTCACAAGCAAAATCACATTAAATCAATAAACTGTATAATAGATCAAATTTTGATATTTTTGAATAAGAGCCCAACAGATTTATTATTTGACAAATATTATTGGCCAATATTTGCCTACTAAAGGCATATCGGTATCAGCGCATATGCTGTCTGATATGTGCTGTTATGAAATATTTTTTACACAATATATAATGCAGCAAAACAGTGTTTTTTCAGTATGGTCAACAGCTTATTTGTATTACAATATGAGTGCAAAAATCATTTTAATACCTTAATTACATGTTCAAAGTCCAGACCACAGTCTTGATATGTGTTAAACAAAAACTCCAGTGACTATTTCTGTCTCATAATTGATTAAAACAGCAGAAACGTGTAACAATATCACAATATGATTGAAAGAGAAGAACGTGATGATATCACCGCAGCCCAACTCTACTTTAACCTTCATTGTGATGCGCCGCTCTGATTAAATCTGTGCTGATCTGATTAAATGTGATCGATCGGCCAATCGCTTGCTGAGCTGAATCAGATAGAATCCTGTCGCGCCTCATCTCATTATCAATTCACTTACTGGATGACGCTTTTTTAACAATCACTGCACTCAGTTAATGCATGCCTCTGCAGTGTCACGTAGCTCCAATGCATGTTTATAAATCCCTGTTTATAACAATGAAATCATTTTTTCTAGTGTTAGCAAAGGTGCTCTTTATTTTATGCAATGCAGCACCATGGTAGAAGGTACTACGGTTTTTAAGCTTCTCTGTGAGTCTCTGTATTAAACTGATAGTCATGCATTTTTTCACAAACAGAAATACCGTAATATCCTGTACACCCTGGTGGAATATCGGAAAAGTATGATGCCATAAAAAAGGACAAGCCATCCCAGAGACTGAATAAATAAATGGACATAACTGACATGTGAAGCCAATGAGGAAGTGCCTTACCTGCATTATTTCTAATGACCAGCAGGGGGCGACTCCACTGGCTGCACAAAGAACTCTTCATGTATTGAAGTCTATTAGAGAAAGACCCTACTTCTCACTTGATTTATTACCACAGTCAACGTTCTCATAATGACTTTATGATCTCAATCAATAGATGAAAGTGTTCTTCAATACAGCAGGATGTTTGTTTTGTAAATTATGGCTCCATTTAGAGTAAAACAGACAATAAAGCAGTGTATGCTTTAGGCCAGGGCTAACTTGTGATTGACGGCTGCGTCAGTGTTTTATCTTTAAACGTTTATCATTTCCCAGTTTGTTTTCAGTTCATGAAAGTTAAATGAAACACTAAAAAGTGTTTAGTGTTCGTTTGTACTAAAAGACACTCTAAGGAGTCGGCTGTTCCTTTTTTCTGGTAAGTACATTTTGTTTTGAGCCTCTTTTTTCACTGGACAAATTGGTATCACAGTGTGAATTACAGATGCACCTTTCTAAACAAGCGAGGAAGCTGCCTCGCTTCTTTCCAGATCCACCAACTCGTTCCAATATGGTCACTTCTGGCTCCAAACACGGTGACGGGCAAAACTAGAGGCTTCAAAACGGGAATCCACAAACCAGGGGGTGATGATAGGATTAGGACTAAATAGTTGGAGGAACACATAAACAGTTTTTAATCACTTTAATCATCACGTCTTGGTTGAAATTCAATCTTTTCTTTCTGTTTCTCTCTTCTTTAGGACGGAGGGTTACAGAAAGGTTCCCTATCACTACTACGAGGCGGGCAGTCGGGACGAGTGTGCAGAGTACCTGCTGCATGAGAGCGCCCCGTACGGCGGGCACCGCTTCATCACCGAGAAGTCTGTGTTCTCCAAGTGGGCCAAAACTCACGCCATCAAGTTCTTCAACCCGCCCTGGCAGCTGTCGTGACCCTGGCTGAACCGACATGGAAACACTTCGCCGTCATCAACATTATCATCTTCACCGTCGTCGTCGGGGGACCAGCTGGATCTCTACGCCGACAGAAAGCTGGTTCCTTAACGTGCACAGACATTATTTTTTGGCACAAATTCCACCTCATATCCATAAAAAAAGGTTTGTTGGTGGCTGCTTGTCAAGTCCTGGATGGCGAAAATCCAGGAAGTGCTTGTTTGTTTGTTGACGGCCATTCAATCAGACAGACTTCCAGTTAAGGTTTGCCAAACCTGGACAGGAAATACATATCTCCTGCTTCATAATCTATCTCTCCTGAATTTTTGAGCTGAGGAACGTGCTCAGTACACGACTCTTCACTGACTGATCGATCCATCCGCTGCTCTGTGAGCTTAGCACAGGATGGTAACTTTAAAAAAAAAGGAGAAAACAACAGGAAGAACCATCCACTTTCAGTGACGTTGGCGGCTCACACGTGCGCAGTTGCTGATCATCTTGAAGGCGACATTAAAATGTTTTTCAGCACCGTAGCTGAAGACGAGCTCACGCTGCCACGGACGCCCGGCGAGCTCGTCAGCTCTGTTTTCTCTCTCTCATCCTCTGTCAGGCTGTAATTAATCTACAACGAGTATCATTCAGGCCTTCACCTCCAGCTGAGGGATTATTGAAGGCAGGTTTCAATTTACTCTGGCCTGTCGGAAAAAGCTTCAACAAAAAAGGTCATTAAAAGAAAACATGGCAAAAAAAAAAAAAAAAAGCAGATTTCAGTCAAACCTGAAGGTGAAGCAGAGTTTTTTTTAGTGTCATGCTGTGTGTAAACTCACACTCAAACTCAAAGATGTCAGCTTTTTTTTCCTTTTATAATGCTGTGAAATTTCAAGGGACATGTTTTGGCTTGAGGTTGCTAATTTATTCTGCAGAGATAAGTTGCTAACGCTCTTAAACAGTGTGCCATTGACGGCGTGAGCATCACAGCACATGGAGCAATGTGCAATTAGACACTCCATACTAGCGGAAGGAGTTAAATCATTTGCGACCCCGCAGAGGGAGAGATTTATGTGTGCAGTGAAACCATTTGAAGTTAATTGTATTCTATTATCATTTTGTGCCTGCAATATACTCTGCAGTTCATTGTATGGAGACAGAGGAAGACGCTCTGTCCCTCGCTCGCTCATATTCTCATCCAGCTTTGTGCCTCTTTGTGTACAGTATCACTGTGTGACTTCCCATTTGTCTTTGAACGCAGCGCGCGTGTCTCCTGGTTCAGGTCATTACATTTGAATGCATCTGTTCCGGGACAGTGAAGAATAATCAGTGGAGTGCTGAGGTGTGTCGGCTGGCTGGTAGCTGTGGAGGGCTGAGACACTCTGGCTGTGACCGTGACTCCCCCTCCTCCCCCCTGGAGGCTGTGATTAGTGTCCCGGTCAGAGCTGCAGCCCGGAGGGGAGGACTGGAAGGATTCAAAGACTTCTAATTTAGGCGACTTGATGCACAGGGTCCCTGACGACTGTTACAAACTGCAGCTGAGCTTCACAATCTCACTCGTGCTGCAGAGCGACTGTTTACACTCCATTTTGGGCTTTTTTTCCTCAGTGAGCATCGATTTGGTGATTTACAGGTCAAAAGACATGTAGGTTAAAACCAGGTCATGTCCTCGGGAGTTTTAGTAATTTGCGTGTTTACATAATTCAGTGGGGTGAGGATTTTATCAACCAATTACAGTCGTGTATTTAAATTGCTTTTTTAGGCCATCAAATAAATAATTTTCAGCATTTATCCCCCAGAACAGCAGTGTGGAGAAGGATTTGCAATAGGATTTACATCCTAATTTTGGGAGGCTAAATATTATTTAATAGTTAATAAAAAGATTTAGCATGAAACATTAAACAAGCTAAAATGAGGAGTTCCCTCTTTTTTCTTTTTGGTCAGAAAAAAGCCCACAAGTTGTTTGATTTAAGCAGCTTATTACGACTTAAATGTAGTTTTATTATTAGGTGGCGACCTCTAGTGGCTGTAGTAATTATGACCGCAGCAAAGGAGGAAGTTGTATAAAGAGCGACAAAGTCCGCACAAGGAGGTTTGGGAAAGAAACAGAGGAAGTGTGAAACCAAAAGGTAACAGTGACTTAACTACATTAGTGGGAAGTTAATTTAACCCAAGCTGTGATGGTTTCTTAAACTAACCAAAATGCGACCATATGACGATATTAACGGTGTTTAAAAATGCAACAATGAGCTTTGGGTATAAGGATACATTGATCAAAATTCGATTTTTATGAGCACATTTTTGATAAGAACAAGAATTAAAGGTTTGCTTTTATATGATTCTTTGTGAAAAAGGTCATTTTAAAGGATCTGTAGGTAAAATCAACTAATCTATCACCCGCCAAATAATTTAATCAACAAAGAATTTCTTAATCAGACAGAACTAAAATGAACTATAACATTTTTTTTTAATCAACCCTCATCCCTAATCGAGACGTATTTTGACCTGCAAACAGCCAAACCTGCTCTCTGGGTTCTTGCTCAGCTGCATGTTTGGAAACACGTCAGGAAAATCTCAGTTTAAGGAACCCAAGACTTTCCAAAGAATGACCTGCAGCTTAAAGACTCATTGTGAGTCTGCCTCGCTGACAAGAGCATCAGCAAAATGTAAAAATGTCCTGATTTAAATTCCACCAGGTGTAGACGAGCGTACGGGAGATGACCGGAACACGGGCGGGGTCACGGCTCACATCTCCTCCGGGACGATGTGCTCCAGAGTCTCGCTGCACTGAGAGCAGCTGCGGATCAAAGTTTCCACCGCACGATGTATGTAAAGCAGAAACGTCTTACTGTGTTATTTCTCCTGTTCAGGAAGCCGGAAGATGCGATCTGGGCCTCAGGAGGAGTTAGCAATTATACTTCTTTCTGTTCCCGTGAGGAAACTGAATTCATACAGTATGTCATGCATGTTACATGATTAACGTACATCTTTTATACATTTCTACTCAGCCTGTGATTGTGCAGTCATCTGGCAGCTCTCCACCAATCAGTTTTACCTCTGCTGTACAGTGAATCCACCGTAAATTGTAAAGCGCTTCACACCAACATAAGATTATAAGTTCTGTTTGTGTCACCCATGATTTTTAGTCTGGTGTATTATCTCAATTGTTTTACTCACAGCTGGAAGACTTCTTCTGCTCACCCTCCTTTTAGTGAGTTGTTTTAAACGATGGTTGCTTTTATTTTTTGCCGATGCAGTGGTTTCCTGCTGCAGGTCGCGTGTTGCCAACATTTTCTGCTGCTTCAGGCTGTGCTCTCGGTTATTTTCTGATCAACAAACACTCCATTGTTCTCAGCCAGAACACACTGGAAGAATCGCCTCAGATGTATTATACAGGATATTATGGAGGAGACGCCCTCATATAGGCTCCCGTGAATCATCTGTGGCTCACGGGAAGATGAGCGGAGACACATTCGCTGTGAATCAGTAACACTATGAATAAGAGAGCGAGCAGAGTGGGAGGCGACGTATACTTTTCATTTCATTTGTTAAAGAAATACTTTGACATTTTGGGAATATTATTATTCCTTTTTCTTGCTGGGAGAGAGTTTGATGACACTACTGTAAACACAAGAACATATGAACAGCTGCTTAGCTTAGCTTAGCACAAAGACTGGATTCAAAGGGAAACAGCTAGCCTGGCTCTTTCCAGAGAAAAAACTATCTAAAAGTGTTACTAATTAACATGTTGTATCCTGTTTTTTTATCCAAATATAAACTGAAGTGTAAGAACGACAGTGTGAGGTTTTACAGGTGGGAATGTGCTGCATTATTTCTAGGCTGTGAGCTGTTGCCGGGCAGATCAGCCTTCAATCTCTCATTTAGTATTTCTTTCATTTGCCTTTCTGAAAAGGAACTGTGAGTTTCATGAATTTACTTTCCGTATTCTAAAACAGATCTTGACAAACTACAGCAGTTGCTATAAAACCTTTAAGAAAGTTAAACAAACATTGCACCAGTAGGTTATCTTATGGATGCTTTCTTCTAATTATTTATAGGAATTTTACCAAATCTTTGGTGGTTTCCGCCTCTAATTAATGTTTTAGGGCTCCACAGGAGAGAGTTCTTGAACCCAGAAGTAAGTTAGCATGCTAGCCAATGAGGATTCTGAACGGGTTTTTGGTTCGATGCCTGAAATATGAACTGTGGTTAACACAAGCTGGAGAGATGTTTGAGTTCAGGAACTCTCTCACTAGTCCGCCTCACGGCCTCTGGTCGTGTTTTTCAGAGCTCTTGCAAACTCTTGTAGATTGTATATTAGTTTAATAAACAATTTATTAAGCTACGGATTAGCTAGCTTGTTCAAACTGCTGGTTAGCTTGTCAGAGAGCGTCTGAAGCTAACGGTAGTGATGTTGAAGTCATATAACCGTGGTGTAGTTCTCTATAACATAACGTTAGCTTTTTATTTTCGTCAGCTGCATTTTGCCACAGAACTTATTTTCTGCAATGATCCAAAATCCGATAAAAAAAACTCCCATATGCTAATTTTGCTAATTTTCTCTCTCTTACTGTTTGGTTTTTGTGCTTATTAAGCAAAAAAGATATGAGGTTTACATGAGGTAGCCTTATTTGGAGCGAGCCGGGCTAGCTGCTTAGACTTGTTTCCAGTCTTTATGCTAAACCTGCTGCTATCTGTAGCTTCATATCCAGTCACACATATGATCATTTAACTCTGTCATTTAATTAATTTTCCAAAATGTCAAACTCTTCCTAAAACGGCCTTTTTTGTGATCAGTTCAAACTTTCTGAGCAGTGAGGTTTGTGTGGAAATGGCTTCATCCATCCTCTCAAACCTGAAGCAGACTCTCCTGTTGTCGTACCTCTCTGTATGCAAATGGAGGAAATAAAAACCTTGTCCTCAGCTGCTCGACAACAGAAGTGGCAGTGGAATGAGCTCCGGTTGTTCACTCATTGTGTAATGCCAAGTTTAAAAGCAAATTGAAGGTCACTTCCTTTAAAAACAGAGCTGGCTTTTAAAAAAAAAACCCTGATTAAAACGTCTCGGTCTGGAGGTCTGCAGAACAAAGATGTGATTTCATTATTTCTCACCGTTTAAAATGCTCTCATTATTTTTGGCTTTTTCTGTCTTTGATCAGTCAGGATAATTACCGTCTCTTTTGGAGTTGAGATTTTGAAAGATTGTCTGACCTCTTCAGTTTGTAGCATTTCCCTTCCGACTGTTGTACTTGTTGCCATTTTCTCAAATGCCTCAAGTGCTTTTCTTCCAACGAGGAATTCATCTTATTTTCTCTCTCCCCGCGTGCATGTCGTACAATTATTTTCCGTGTTGTGAAGCACTTTCCTTTTCCCATTTTCAGGTCAAGTGTCCTTGTGAAATGTGTAACTTTGGGTGTGTGTGAGTTACATAGAATGTAATATAACACCGCGGTTGTTATGATGAAGGTTGTTTCTGCTAACACAGCTAACACACTCCTTTTTCTTGGTGTTAAAATAACATCCAAATGCTGCATGGAGTATTGCAGGTTATTGAAATGTACATTTTGTCAAAAAATAAGTAGTGATTATATGTATTATTCTGTCATTTGCTGTCTAGCTAAAATTAGATCTATTGTGAATGTTCTTATTTTTACCGACGTGTCCTCTGTGTCTTTTCTGCTCTGTGGGGATTAAAGAAAACCTTAAAAACCCTGTTATATGATTAAATTCCTCTTTTTAGAAACAAACAAGCAGCACCAGAATGTAGGAAACCTGCTGAAATGTGTTCATGTTATATGAATGGAGCCGTCGTCTGAAATCTGGCGTCTCATGAGATTTTTAAAACATCAGTGAAGGAGCAGAGATGTGCTGAGTTCAGACAGGTCTCAGGAGTTTTGGTGAGCACGAGAGATTTTTATGTAACCTCTGCATAAATAAAGAACACAAGTTTTAAATAATAATGCTCACAGTCATGGTTTTTATGCTCCTGTAATGAATAAAGTATCAGGATAGAAAATTCAAGCGACAGATTCAAACTAAAATGTTCCAAAGCAGAGCAGCATTGTAAACATCGTCGTCCTTCAAACTCCCTGCCGCTAATTTTTTTTAGCTCAGCCAGGCTTATAGTTTATTTTCCTAAAAATATCTTCATATGCTGCTAAATTGCAATGACAAATAGTTTCTGCAACAAATGCACTGCTACCTGGATTATGTTTTTATCAGCATAATGAGCTTTTTATTGAATTCATCTGCAGAGCCGTGTCTGCAAAACATTCACTGACGACTTATTTTATTTGTTTTGCCTGCAACAAAAACATGATTAATGCTTTTATGGTTATTTTAGGGCAAAACAGAAGCATTTGGTTAGATTTAGAGGAAGCTGTATGTCTTGTTAAGTGACTAAATGGTGTTGTTTTTTTTCTCTCTTAACCTGAACCACAATCTTTCCTAACATTTACCAGAGACACAAACTGACAAGAAAGAGACCAAATTAACCAGAAAGAGATGCTAAACGGCTGCAGAAAAAAAGATACCAGAAAGAGACTCAATGTGACTATGAAGAAGCAAAACTCCCACAGAGTCGCTGTAAAAGAGTACAAGGAGACACAAAATGAAGAGAAACAAAACAGTGCACAAAAGGACAAAAAAAGTACCAAAACAATTCACAAAGTGACATAAAAGAACTCTCAGGAGACACAAATTAACAAAAAAAGTATCACAAACTCAAACAAAAACAAAAACAAAAAGACGACGACAAAGACATTTTAAAAGTAGTGAAACATACTCCTGATCGTTTCCCTTTAAGCTCTGATGCTGGACAGGAGTTATTTCAGGAGGAAACTTCCTCTCTCATTTAGAAAAACACAAATCTCTGACTGTCATGTTGTTCTCAGGAAGATGCCAAGTCCGGCCTTTTGTTGGTTATTTATCTAAATGTTCCACAGCACAAAGTCAGCTGGATGATGTCATGATGCCCACCCCTTCTTTTGGCTGTAGTTGAATCCATCGGCAGTCTGAGTTGCTTTCTGCCTGTTCTGATGAACATTAAAACAACGTCTCCGGTCCTGACAGCAGAGTCGGACAGAAACTTCCTTCAGCTCAGCCTCTGAACACTGTGCCAGCTGTAAAACGGGTTTCCTGCCAAGTCATGAGTCTTTCGGTCCTCCCGCAGCAGCTTATTACCAGCCGTGTTGTAGCTGGTCGCCGTAGTAAATATAAAGATGGTAGAAGTGATGTCATGGAGTGTAAAAGCAAAGCGAAGAAACAGTATAAAGAACGACAAAGTCCACTTAGACAGACAGGAGGTGGTACAAATATTCTGTCTTCAAATTAAACTGTGAACTCGTAAATACGACACAGGAAGTCACGCGGGTAAGGTGTGCAGGAATGTGCTGAACAATGACCATGGAAAGTGTAAAAGTTCACAGTATAAAGTGAAGTAAATGAGTAAATAGCTGCTGGGTGGAGCTCGCGGTGTGAGCATCGGGAGGTAATGGACATGATGTAATTTGCACGAGCTCCCCCCAACAGAGAAACTAATGAGCCATTGGGTAAATGGAAAAAATAAAACTGCTTCTCCAGACTGCCTTACCTTGAAGAGAGAGAAACAATCTCCCATTTTCACTCCACTTACCTTGACTCCGTGAGACCTCAATTAAATTCCAGCCCGACCCCATATTTACTTGTTTTTTCCCTTTCTGCCATTTTTTTTGTGGTGCTGGCAGCTGGCATGCGTTAGTGTTTTCTGTTATGTGCTCAGCTTAACTGAGCAAGGTCAACGAGACAACTGGAATCTTTTCAATTCAATGTTTGCAAATTTGTTCTTGCGGCGTGTTTGACCTCTGGAGCATATTTGCAGGAGGACGTGCTCTCCGGGGCCAGATGGTGCTACAATTTGTAGCATTATCGCAGCTCAGGGACAGTTACGGTGGTAATTATAAAATGTTAGGGATGAAGGAAGAAAAGGTAGATGGAGCTTCCTGTTCACGCTCCCGTCTGATGCCCACTTCTGTTACTTCTCAGATCAATGCAGACTCACACTGGCATTTCTTTTAAGTGGAGAAATCAACAACAACACATTAGCTGTGCCCAGAATCCACACAAATGGTGCAATTATGTGCCTCTCTGATGTCCTTTTTCCAGAGGTGGGGACTCATTTTTCTGTCTTTGTCGTGTTTATGAGCATTAAGTTGCAACTTGGAAACAACATGGACGCTACAAAGAAGATTTGTTGTGTTTTATGACATTGGAACACATTTATCATCTAAAATCACTTAAATCTTGCTTCACATGTCTTGTTATCAGGTTTAATGCTTATAAATAATACAATAATACATTTCTATTGAAGTCAGTTAACTGTTGATTTTTGTGTTTTTATGTGTAAAGGTTAGTAATTCTTTTGAACACCTCGAGGGAATTTCTTCACATTTTGCAGAAATATCCTGTGATACTTCAGGATGAACTGATAACAGTTTTGGAGGTCAGAGGTCGAGGTCACTGTGACCTCACAAAATCCATTTTGGGGAAGAATGGAGAAACTAATAATGAGAAATTTTACATAAAAGTCTGTGATACAGGAATGCCATTTTATATCCAAAGGTCAACTTCATTGTAGCAACATAATGCTCTGAAAAAAACACTTTTTTGCACTTTATTGAACAGCATAACTGAAGAACAGGAGGAGAGACATTTGGTTGGATACTGAGTTGGTGACACTAACTGACTGCATGGATCCTCTGAGCTGCTGGCTTGAAGACGTGTGTGAAGCTTCAAGTTTTTAGAGTTTGAAACTTCCACATTTGAAACATTAGATGAGAAAAGGTGGATGGATACACCAACATTTGCAATTCAAAAATGAAGATTTTTTTTTCTGCTCGCTTGAGGTGTTTTTTGTCTTTTTGGAAAAATAGTTAATGCGCTAAACGGGAGATTGAAACGTTTTTCCGAATACGTTCTGATGTAGCAAACATATAACTTTCCTAATAATCAGCTGTTTCCACTCTGACATGAAAGAACTATTATAAGCTGCTCAAATTAATCAAATTACTGAAAACTTCTCTCTATTTTTTCTTGCTTGTGGCTGAAGTTGTTTACGGTCAGATTAGCCTACAACAACACGTTACACTGCCATCTTCTGACCGCAGCACGTTACTGCAGCTTTGTTTATTTGCTCTAAACCAGGTGATGGAAACGTCCCAAATTCAAGTTTTCTTTAATGCAACATTTTGCAAACTTTCTTCACCTTAAATGGAAACACGGCTACTGTCAGGACTCCACACGAGTCTGGACGGACGTGGATGTAAACTGAATCTTGGCTGGTTAGTCGAGACATAAAACTGCAAGAGCCAAGATCAATTTAATCGAGCTCAGATCAAGTCCCAGACCAGGTCCGGTTGAGTCTGATTCAAGACCAAGTGAAGACCGAGTTCAGAGCAGATCAAGTCCTGTTTAAGACCGTAATAAACAAGAGTATCTTTCCAGTTCTTCTGTTAAATAAGACTTAAATGTCTTCTAACGCATCATTATTAACTATTCAGGAAACGTTCTGTACAGCTGACCCTGAATGATCTGCCAGGAGCCTCTCCACCAGCTAACAGCCCTGTGTAGACTAAAAAAAAGCCAGTTTTCATATTATTTTAAGGAACAAATCAACTGAGCAGTTTTTTTTCCAACAATTACAGCTGCAGAGAAAAAACCTCCATGTTTGTAAGTTTGCATTATTTATTGTGCTTTGAGAAGAAGCTGATTCTGTCTGGTTATCACTCGCAGGCTGTAGTTGTAAATACTGTGCTGCAAATCTCTACCGTTCAGGTCATTTTCTGACCCTCAGGTAGCTCGGTTACACCTGTCCAACTCACCGCTTCATCACACGACGTTTGTGTTGTTTTTTATGAACCTAATGATCTCCGTTTCAGTCCAAGTCGTCTGCTCTCCTAAATGAAAACACCTCTTATGTCTCCCGCGTGTTTTACTGACCTGTTGCACTAATGACCACTTTGTTGTGTGTTGACAGATGCAGCCAATTAGTCAGGTGTGTGTGTGTTGGATACACCAACTCCAAACACATCGGATCACCTTTCCCGGAGCAGCGATCTGCAGCTGTGTGCGAGGCTCAAACTGTGTGTTTGTTTGTTTGTTTGTTTGCGCTTTTGAATGTTTGCATCCTCGTTTCCTCTCATTTGCATGTTTCATGAGGCCTGTGGATGGAGATGAGCGCTGACTTCATGCTTTTTTGGACTCTGTCCACTTGGCGCGGCACTCGTGTTGCCAGATCCTGTTAATTGGTGTTTTTCGCTGTATTTCAAAGTGGCCGACCAGTCCAGAAATGGTGTCCGCTCTCAGTTTGTAGCAGAAATAAATGAGAAGATTCATGAGGGAGTGAGCGGCAAGTCCTATTTTTCTTCCCTGCCTGCTAACTCTTTAAATAATCTATAACATTGTAAAAATGCATGAAAGATGGAGGAGTGCATTGTGTTTTAATTAATTCCGTGCAGGTTTCTTAAAGGCTCTTTAACAATATATCCCTGTAGTCACTCTGGTGCCTCATTAATGACTTGCATGAAGCAGACATCACTTTGATCGCCACGATTTTACACCCACCTCCCTAAAGAAATATGAGTGCTACACTAATTGCCTCATGTTTATATTGATTACATCCACCTCCTCCAGTAGTCGCTCATCCTCCCATCTTCAGTTTCTCGGAGCATATCGAGCCTGTCAGGAATCCGCAGCGTTGGAAGGATAAAGTGAACGGGCTGGCACTAAATGTCAACAATTTTCAGATTATCTGAGGCAACAGAAAACATTCAGCTGTGACTAATGAGCTGCCGTAGCTCTGACAAAATAAATCTCTGTACAGTCGTGGATTTCTACAGTCTGTTTTTGTCCTCCTTGGAACATTTCTGCAACAATTTGAGCACTTTAATAACAAGAAATGAGTGTTTTTGCATCTGCTCAAGTTGGATTGTGTTACACAAATGACCACAAGCTAAATAATGACTCAGTTAATGTCCCTGTTTACAACCCACTCTTCCCATCCTTTCATCAACCTTGATGTAATCAAAGTTTATAACATTTCCTGTGGGCCTGAAGGTAATTGAATTGCTCTAAAAGGTCTTATCTCTGGAAAGCCTCCCTTCGCTCATCACAATCAATCACCCCCCTCTTCTGATGCCTATTTATATTCCTCCAGATACGTCCAACACACGTTTTCTTTATTCATTTTCGGTGCATTTTCCGTTTTTATGCCGATGACGTCCTGGTTTGTGTGACAGCCGACAGAAGTGATTGAGCGCTCCGTCTAATCCGCTGCTGGAAGGTGTCAGCTGCTTTCAAGGTGCATTAGGATCAAGGTGGAGTGCACTCAGAGACTGGGAAGTTTCCTGGAAATAAATGCTGCTTCATATTCAGTTACACACACACACACACAGTCTCCCCGGGGAGCTTCCCGCTCACCCGCAAGCAGCAGATCTTTTGCATCTGAGATGGCTCCTGTTGTGTCTTCCGGGACGGAGTTGAGCAGCTTTTAAAGAGTTAATAAAATGCCTTAGTCATTTTTTTTTGCAGACCAATCAGGAAGTTAGCATCGTCTTTGGTTCCCTGTAAGAAAAAAACAATTGGGTTTTAGATTGTTGAAGAAAACGAACTCTGTGGCAAACAAAAGTACTTTTTCAGTAAGATAATCTTCATGAATTAAAACCACTTTTATGATTTTTTAAGTGTGCATGCAAGCAAAAGAAGTAAAAAGCTACTAAACTGCACTACATTCACATGACTTCAGCACCACAAACACAAAAAGGAACCAGATTTTTTTTCACATATTTTTATGACTGTTATTTTTTTTTTTAGAAAAGTTACCTTCTGAATCTTTAAGTGTCTAATCTTTAAATATATTGACCCGCTTTAATAGTCGAACATTAGCTTTAAATGAGTTTGTGTGCACATCTGCTGCAGCACTTACGGTGTCAGGAGTTAACTGATAGTTGGGATATAAATTAGAGTCACTAAATCACCTTCAACATACATTATTTTGTAAAAAAGAAGTTAGAAGGAGCAGGAGATGTAGCTACTGTAAAACAGGATAGTAGTTGAACTGAGACATCTACACCGACTTTTCCTATTTGGTTGGTTCACAATGGTTTTCTATAACAGATGAACTTATATGATGTAAATAAAAAATCAACAGGATCCTGAGAACCAGCTCCAGGAGTGAAATACCTTTAGGGAAGCTTTAGCTTTCCTTGTGCGAAGCGAGAGTTTTTTGCAAGATGGAAGAAGTTCAACATCATCAGTGAGTTCTACAATATAAATACAGACATTTATGGTTCTTTTAAGTGGTATATTTTAAGGCAATCCTTATTCAAACTAGAGTTAATCTTGGTTTTATTTTGTACGTGCATCAGAGTCGAGACTTCCTGCTGATGCTTCGTCAAAGATGCTACCTGAGGTCACAGAGGAGGCGAAACACTTGACTTCTTCAGCTCCGTTTGAAAGCAGCTCCCAGATGGTAAGAAAACACAAACCTTTAAAGTTCACGGCTGCTCATTATCACAAATCTCCTCTCCTGCTGTCAGACTGGGACAGTGATGTGGTCTCCCTGCAGCCTTTTGTTGGTGCTGTAACCAACACTGACCCAACATCCTGGGAATGATAAGATTTTTAAAGCTGTAATATTCAATTTGAATGTACACATTATTGGACAGAAAGCTATGAATGCTCCAGTCCTCCAGTGAACTGGTCTCATTACTGCTTCATTGGGATGTTTCGTGCTTTGCAGCCATGCAGCAGCCTTGATAACCGCCTGAGGGAAGGAACGCCGAACTTCCTGACTGTAAGTAAGAACACGACTCACATTTCTTCTTACGACTTGTGCACAAACAGCTCCTGCAAAGGAACATCATCAGCTGCACTGGACGTGCTGTTTAAATCCCACTTCATGTTACACATTTGTACAAAAAACTTTAAAGTCAGAGCATTGATTAAAACATCCAGAGTTTGTGAGCTGCAGGCAAAACAAACTGTAACGTTCAGGTTTGGTGTTTCATTTGTCAGGCCTTGAATATGAGCAGCGGCTCACTGGTATCTCAGCTTAGAAAACTTTCTATCACAGCTCAAGGTTGAAGCTTATCTGGGCAAATGTTTGTCAGTTTTCAGTTTCGAGCATCCAGCTACTGTTCGGTCATTTAACAACGTATTATAGTTTCTGTTTTCATGTAAATTTCCTGCAGGTTTGTGCAAAGGATTTAAACTGTTTCAGAAAACATCCAACTCATCAGAATTCATTAGAATCTGACACATTTTGCTCATTTTCAGGGTTTATGTTTTAATGTTTGACCGAGCACATTATTTTTCTCAGCCTTTGTGTCTGAAACAACCCATGTTAGTAACTGTTTGTTGCCAAACAGCACGTCTGGTTCCCTCGTCTCAAAGTCTGAGAGTGGGTTTTAGGTTAGATGTCTAAAATAAGGTCTGTTGTTAAAACAAGTTTGAGAGATTTTCCTGTTTTGTTTAAATACGTCTGTCAGTGCCTGGGCTACCTTGGCGGAGGTCTGCGCTTTAATGTTTTCATCTCAAAACTTTCACTTTGTTTTCAGTTCATGAAAGTTTATTTGAACATTTTGATCATTTAAAAATGTCTTGTTCTACGTTCAGTTGTAATAAAAGACACTCCAAGGAGTCAGCTGTTCATTTCTTCCAGTAAATAACGTACATTTTGTTTTAGCGTTAAAAGTTTATTTTTAGAAACAACTGTCGCTGAACTCGATGCTTCAAACGGGCGACGTCACCGTGACTACGTCCATTATTTACATACCGTCTGTGGTTTGTAATAAAGTCAACAGGATTACTTCTCACTTAATTCAGTAAACATTCCCATTATGTGTTCATGATCTTCTGCATTTATTAGTTGCAAAAATCCTCCACTTTTATTATCCAGTATATGTTGCTAAAAAGGGACTAAATGAGCCATCAGAGGTTTTCATGGACATTAAATGTTAGAGTTAACTTTTTACTCCTAGCAATTTAATTTAAGCTTCAAAAACTGTCAAACTGGTGTTAATTAGTGAAGATAATCTTACTGAAAAAAACAGTTTTTATTCTGCTCTAATTCAAAATCTGATGGAGTAATCCTGCTGGCTTTTTTCTGGGGAAGGAACCAGAGAGATGCTAACACCAACATGCAGCTCTGTGAGACGTTTAAGGACATAAAGAGATGTGAGGCACCAACAAACACGCAGTCCTGCAGTTGGATGGTTGTTTCTCACCGAAGAAGCTTATAATCCAAACATCTTGTGGTTTTAGATCTCTGTGCTGAAGGAGGAAAATGTATTAGCTCGACATCTAAATACCTCAGCACTCACTTTAGAGGCGCAGCTCTCCCACAGTCGAATATATTCACTGGCAACGCTCCAACTTCACAAACCAGTTTTGCCAGCCATTATACTGCAGCCAGTCACGGTCAATCTTAAACTGCCTCCAATCATCTGAGTGATAAGTCTGATTCTACAGGCAGCGAGAGGAGATGTTCACAGTGCATTTGCAGCCATGCCAGGCAACTGAAGACATGAAAGATTTCACTGACTGTGCTTGCCAACTTGGTAAAATTTTGGAATCTATTGACAGTTTGATGAATACCTACTCTGCTGGAAGTGTGCCACCGACTACAGCAGCTTTTTTAGCCCTGAAGCAAAGTGAAATTGCTGTACAGGCCCACACAGCCGTTGTTCTCCTCCAAACCAAACATTTTTATGAGCACAGTTATCATTCCTGCCTTAGAAAACCCAGCGTGTATGCTGAGCAGTTTGCTGTCTGTCCGGCCCTCTGAGGCAGCGCTGCTCTCTCTCTCTAGGGGGATTCTCCCACTGCAGAGGCTTTCAAAAGCCTCCTGAAAATTAGATCTGTCCAAAACAATCACACACCACGAACGACAACGTCCACAAAGGGTTTGTGCAGAGCTATGAAAGGATTGGAGGTTCTTCAGCAGCACGGCTGTCTGTCTGTCCGTCTCGCTGCTCCACACAGACGCCTGAAAATCCATGAACTGTGCTCCCGAAAAGCACAATGCAGGAAACAGGCGCGCTGATTGACAGCGACTTGTTTTTCTTTGATAGTAGAAAGTTAAAAGATTTTATTATAAGGGTAAATTCACCCAAAACACATTTTCTCATTCACCTTATGTGGTAAATAGTCGAGATCTTTAAGTTTTATAGACGTGCTACATTTACAGGGACAGTCTGAAAAGTTTTTATTGGAACTACTTTGTCCTGAAAAAATAGTAAGTGGAAAACTGTCTTATAATAGAGACATTAGCCGTGTTTCCATTACAGCCTAATTTAATTTAGAAGCCAAATTTTTTGAATTGTCACTTTAAAGAAAATTAATGTTTCCATATCTTGGTTTAGAGCAAATAAACAAAGCTGCAGTAACATACCGTAGCCAGAAGATGGCGGTGTGATGTGTTGCTGTAGGCTAATCCGTCAGTAAACAGGAGAAGAAGAAGAGAGAAAAAGCAGAGGTTGGTATTCAGACAACTTTGGACGCCCACGAGAAAAAATTGAGAGAAGTTTTCAGGAATTGGATTCAATTGGGAAACTTATAATAGTTCTTTCGTCAGAACAGAAACAGCTGATCAGTCATGTGAGACAAATGTTCGCTATGTCAGAAATTAATCTGAAAAACAAAAACCACCTCAAGTGAGCATAAAAACTTTTGAAAAAGTTGATGGAAACACGACTCATGTCTCAGGAAAGAAACGTTGCTGCCAAATTGTGAGAAAGAAATATTCAACCAATAATGTATTATTGAACTCATGGATAGTAATCAAGTGATCCTACATTGCTGGTTCTGTTTAGCAGGTTGCTGCAACAAAGACTCCAGGACTTTTCCTGTTTGGATACTAGATGTGAAAATGCTTTGGCTAAGGTTTGGTTTGAGGACTTTAATCATTTATGGGCTCCCAAACATATTTCAGCCCTTAATTTAGGATAATAAATGAGGTAAACAACCGGTTCTCTTGTTTTTTTGCATTGATGGTTTCTTATTTTCAGTAGATTTTCTTTGAGGTTTGGTTTGTCTGACTTTTATGAAAAAGGAAATGGCAGTAATGGCAGGTTTGTAGTCCGACTGGGATCAAACACACATAGGTCACACGCAACTCATATCCACAAGCGAATGTTTTATCCGCCCTTTGCCTGCAGAAGATGGACGAGAGTCGGATATTTGCTAATGTTAACTCCATGTTTGTGTGACTGCAGCCTACTGTAATAAAACGTTCTTATTGTTCTTTTCTGGTGTTGTATTTGTATCTTTTTAATGTTAATTGGTTTGTCTTATCTCATTTGCAACTACTGCCTTCATGTGCTCTGATTTATTCTTTTCTTCAGGCGTTTCCTGTCAGATGCACTCTGATGTTGGAAAAGTTCATGAAAAATCACAAATTAACCTCCATTGTATCATCGTGGAGGCTGAAATCTAAAAAAATATTTGCATGAATAGATGTAATCGGAGAAAAATACGGAGCTACAATCAGCCACAATCACACATTTCTTTTCCTGCTGATGGAGGAGAAATAAACAAGAGATGGAGCACTTTATTCAAGTGAATCCTCGTTGAATTCACTGTTAATTGATTTCTGTGCGATGAAAAACCTTAAAAATTCAAATTCACCCTGTGACCTCTTTTTTTTTTGACATTTTAGAAATACTGAATGACACATTTCAGTCTGACTGAAAGAGTAGCTGCTGCTCTAAAAGCAGCCTCACCTTGGCTCCTGCACTCTCTGACAGCATTACAAATGATTTCCAACTCCCTGTTTTGCAGTCCTTCACTCCTGACCTCCGATAGCTCCCTCGCCACCTAGGAAGCCTTACCCAGCATCTGGCCCACGAGAGTGAGCATGTCGGGGCAGACGAGTGTGCCTCCCTCCGGGCCCGGATGATGAGACAGTGCATTTACATTAGCCTAGTGAAGCAGGAGCGGTGGCTGGCTGCCAGCGCTGAAGCACAGAGCGTGCAGCCGGAGCATCTGGTGGGTCTGTGCTCACGTCAGGAGCCTTCAGACAGACTCACCGACGACACACAGGCAGGCAGACGAACTGGCACACAGTCAGATCATAAAGTCAGATAAACAGTCATATTCAGGAAGTTAATTAGCCATTACTCATTCAGCCAAACCGTTTGTCAGCCAAAGAGGGAGGCAGACTTCTGGCCTGCTCCTCAGTCAGCTATAACCAGGGAGTGGGCCTGGAGAGGAGGAGGGGGGGGCTTCGTTTATAGGAGGCCAGCCTCCGGTTGGCTTTGGCGGCGAGGAGAGCAGGTTGTTTTGTTCACGGGGAAATTAGTGGTGAGAGAAAGTCACTCGGTGCGGAAATTACCTTGGACACAAACTGTAATCTGCCTCCAAACCACCGACCATCGAGGGGGGAATTTCCCTTGAATTTCAGCGAGTCTTTCAATAAAGATTCAAATGGAAGGGGCTGAGAATGGGACATTAGAGCGGCACTTTGAGAGAGGCACTTAGGTACACCAAATGTGAATTTCCATTAGCTGGAATGGAGGATGGACACATTAATGGCAGCGAGCAGAGCAACATTTGGGGACGGTTGCATTACACTCAGACTTGCTGTAACAGAGAGGAGGAATAATGCACTTCTTTAGCTGAATTGGGCTAAAAATGGTTGTGCACTACAGCTGAAATAAGCAACAAAAGTAGCACCAATAAGCATTTACTGCACTGCAAAATGGAGCAGAATTCATCCCACAGCAGATCGGAAAAGGACTGTGGATAATGTAGTGCAGCGGCTTGTGAACTCATCACAGGTTGGAGCTTTTTTTATTTGTTTTTCTCTATACAGACGAGTATCAGACGGTGTCAGATACTAAAGCATTCATATTCAACCCCCATCTCAAATATAAACTCAAAAATTAAACATACAGAACAATTAAAAGCAAAATGTTTCAGTAAAAACATCATTTTCTCTCCCTTCAGTAGCTCCACATGTTCAGTTTGCTGAGAACGTGGCCATGGTGAGATTTTGTCGTCCTCCTGCTCAAAGATTTTTCTCCCTCGATCATTTTAAAGGCTACTTCACTGATTCTGCAAGGTTAGTTAACTGGATTTGGTTAATTAGCTTGTGAAAACAGTAGTGTGATGTCTTCTGTGGCTCTGAAGGAGCTTTTCATTGTTTCCCTGGGTTTAAAGAAGTGGCCATAAAGGATGAAATATGTGGCGAAACGTTGCCTTCCAAAGGAACTTGTAAGTACAACTTGAAAAAACGTGTAAAAGACCCTTGAATCCATTCAAACATTTCTAAGGTCGTGAGTGCCACAAAAAGGCAAAATTCAAATAGACTCTTTTCATTTGGATTTCATTTGAAGGCAGCAGCACAAAAGGTTTTTGTTGCATTATGGGGGATGTAGGTTGTTTTCCAACTGAAAGCTAAAAGCCAGGACATCTTTTCATCTGCTGTTTTGATTTTGATTGAATTATTTATTTTCGCTTGTGGGTTCCCCAACAAAGGACTTATGAGAATACTGTAGAAACTGCAAGAGGTTGCACAATAACTTAAATGTAAAGAGTTACATAAAACTGTTTGCAGCAGAAAACTAAAAAACTAAACGTTGACACTTACGTTATGTATATTTTCTTTTGCTTTGCTTTTTTCTTTCTCAAATTTTAGATTGATTAACAAGATAAAGATATGTTACTTCTGAATTAATTCAATAATTTGACAGTGAACCTTTGGATCCTAAAGAGAGCTGACCGCTGGTCTACATTACTGTTTACATATATCTGATAACTTGTGTAAGTGGGCCAAGGACAGAACCCTGTGGAACTCCTGAGTTTCTATTTCTTATGGAAAGAGACAGTAAAGACTATTTTTTCACAAGTATTTCACAAGAAAAGGCAAAAAACTATATCTATTTTTTTCCCAGGAGAAAAAAGATCACAATTGTCTGCTGGTTTTAATGCATACTTGAATATTTCCATTAATGTAACTTTATACTTCTACTCATTTAGAGGCAGATATTGAACTTTTTACTCCACTACATTTAGCTGCCAGCTTTAGTTATTTTTTAGGTGAAGATTTAACATGATCAATTTAAAATAATTGACTATCTTTTATAAATAAACCACCTAACAATAGTTAAAATGAGCCCTACATAATAACAAGAAATATAGAATATATATAACAACCTGAGGGTCATTCTGCATATCGAGTACTTTCACTTCTGGTACTTTGAGATAAGATTTGAATGCAGGACTTTTACTTGTAGAGGAGTATTTTCACTGTGTAGTATTAACACTTTTACATAAATCTGAATACTTGCTCCACTACTTACAGCATTACATCTTTTATTTTCTTATCTCCAGGCTGAAAGCACTCATATCGTATGAACCTGTGATGCGTAGCTCGGGGTTGGTTGGCTGGTTGCATAAGTGGAGGGGGACACTGATGCATCACCACGAGCTGCTCTCCCATTTGGCGAAGTCAGACCCTCAGTGTTTGTCTCTCCTCCAGCACAACAATGTGCCGGGTCTCCCTCTGTACTCGTGGCCCAGTCACCCCTGAAACTAGATTCCCTCTTCCATCATGCCTGAGGGAACAATTTAATTAAAAGCCAGCTCAGAGCAAAGGACACCCATCACCCTATTCTTGACGTGTCCACAGTCAACAAACATGGAGAGCAGATAAATCCTCTCGTGGACAGTGTCCTGGCCCTGCGACACTAACTGTAAATACACACCGAGCGAGCAGATTGTGGTGTAATGACTGTAATTTACTGGGTAAAGGGGCAGGATTAAATATTGCTTGGCCTCCGAGTTATTTTCATGAGAATGATCCTGATGATTGACGTTATTTAATTGAATCCGGAGCTAGAAATCCTATCTGTTTTCTAATTTAGTCCAACCTGAATGGGGTTCATTTCTTTGTCCCATCTGGTAATATAATCCATTCATTTCCTCTATAATGACCTGTCAGCTGTTATTATCATGTTAACAATGTGTTTATCACACAACAGCCAACCACACATTCCTACAGGGATTAAAGCGCTCAAACTTTAACTGTATGTTTTAGTTTCATGCAGACTCTGAGTTCAACCTTTTTACATTTAGTCTACATTAAACATATTTGGCTGACATGCAAACACACTGATCTAATTAAAATACCACATGTCCAGGAAGAAGTAATAGAGCATTTTATTTCATATTACTGTTTCTGCTGTCCTGACACTTAAAAAAACAAATACTCGCCGTTTTTCCATTAAAGTCGAAGCAGTTTTTAAGCCTAATTTCCACCAACTGGTTTAGAATAAACGAAGCTGCAGTAGCGTGCATTGGCCAGCAGGTGGCGGTGTGATGTGTCGCTGTAGGCTAATCTGTCAGTCGACAGGGGAAGAAGAAAAGAAACAACAACAACCAAAAAGAGGTTTCTACTCGGACAACTTTATCCGCCCACGAGAGAAAAAGAAGATACGTTTTCAGGAATTTGATTCAGTTAGGAAACTTCATATTGTTTTTTTCCTGTCAGAGTGGAAACAGCTGACCAGTCATGTAAGTTAGATGTCCGTTAGACTACAAAACACCTCAAATGAGCGTTAAAACTTTTATCAGTTTTGTTGGAATTTGTTTTTTCTATCAAGCTTTTCTCATGTGAGTCTTCAAAATACGCTGTCACGTCAAAGAGAAGACGCTTCATACTATAACTGATGCTGCTGCAGCATCTTTACGAGCCGCCGCCATTGTTGTTTTGAACCTGAATGACACGAGCATGAATCTTGAAGCAACATTAAGCCATAATGATTTAGAAAACCCCCTGTCAGAGACCCCGCCCTCAGCCCGTGTTTTCTCTTTTTCTCTTCTTGTTACTGTGTTCAGGCTTTACTGGGTCCTCAGACTCAGAAGTTCAACAGGCTCCTTTCTGGATACAATATATTAGCTAACGAGGCTGAAGATTGCTTCACTTACTCGCAAATTAGTTTAACTGATTAGCTGGACAAGACATTGAGGACTGAGCCATTAAAGATTTGAACACTGTGTTTAATCCTGAAATGGTAAAAATCTACATACCTTTAATTAAGGTAATTATATACTTTTGTCTGGTCAAAACAAAGAAAAAATTAACATTTTAATAACAATATGCTTGATAATTTTAATTATAAATTTTTGAGTGTGGAACTTAATTTAATTTTGTGTTCATTGTGTGAAATAATCTCAACCCAAAGGTCCTTTTTCCAACTGGGAAGCTGTAAAATCCATCGAACCAGGACGGATGGAGAAAGACATCATGACAGAAGAGGTAATGATCTCACACATAAACAAATGTTTACTTTAAGTTCACCAAACATAACTAAAAGGACAGTAAATTAACATTAAAGTTGAGAATATTTCATTTTTCACTCTTATTATTGTTATGGAAGTAATTATAAAAACATTACAAGCTGCTTCATTTATAAATGTCACATAATATTGAGATGTATATGTTCATGTATACAGCTTCTATGG
>CAFUXE010000421.1:211906-233909 GCA_903364295.1 Serranus cabrilla | reverse complement strand
TTCGTTCATAAGAAGATTAAACACAATAACTGGAAAATGGGGCTGAAACATGCAGCAGATTTAATGCATTGTTATAGTATTATAGTATGTGCTTTAACTGTCCATTAAGTGTGGAGGAGATTCCTGGAGATGATGTCATTACATAAACAATTTAAAGGATAAATCTGCAGATATTCCATCATTTTATTGCAACAGCTTATTCCTGTGAGCTACAGTCCTTTTTTGTCCTCTAAAAAAACAACAAAAAACATCTCTGAGCAACTCTGATCACAATGGGAACAATCTATACAACATTTTGTTTATATACGTTTATATTATATGCTGGCATTTTAATTACTGTTTAAGTTTTGTATGCTGCACTTTGAGGATTTACACTTGAATTTTTATTCCTGTTTGAATATTTTTTCCCCAAGTTGTTGGAGCAGGACTTATTGTTTTGATAAATAATAATATTTAAATGTTACATTTCGTTTTACAAAGTTTGGAAAGAACTGTGTAAGTCAGGCCAGATGTTGCCTCACACACCAGTACGAGTCTCCTTAATGTGTCGTACTGATCCAGGGAACATAGGACCCTGGGAACACAGAAAAGCTCCTGTTTCCAGCCGCCTGATCACTATAAATTTAAAATTCACCTTTTCGCTCCGTCTGGCTCTCTGCTAACCCCACAGAGATCCCTGTATCCGCTCTGAGGTGGAGCTTCTTCACCAGTTAGTCTCCAGGCTGCAGCGTGATGCTGAGCAGGTTCAGTACGGTGGGTTTTAAGTGGGTTTTAACAGCTTTTTCACCAAAAACTGCTGTTAAACTGATGACAATGATGATCAGAATAAAAAGCTAGTGGCCATAAAACCAAAACAACAAGCTAAAAGACATTAAAATGCTGAGAGGAGCTGCAGAGTTGGATGATAAAACTTTTAGACATTATCATCACTGCAAACATTTGATCCCAGATCCTGATCGCTGTGCTGCTTTGCTGCTTTTCATGGGCTTTGATTTTGCAGAAAACTTTTCCTCTTTTTGTGTCTAAAGCTGCTTTTGTGAATCAACTTTTCTTCATCTACGAACCAGAAAACTTTCCCCCAGAACCCTTTTTGTAAAATCAATTTCTGAACTGGTTAAGGTGAAGCATGCTTTTATATTTTATATACTTTCATTATATACTTTTCATCCCTTTTTAAAATGTGAGATTCTCCATGCTGCTGTCGGAGTCTGAATTCCCTCTCCTCATGCATTTAGTGCACGACTTCAAACTAAATCTGCCAGACGTGACTGTATTCCTCCTGCTTATTGCCTCGCCACACCGCTCGATTTCAGAATCATCATTTTTAACTTTTCATTGACGGCCTTTCAAGTCCTGCGCTGGACGCAGCAAACATCTCCAAGTCAGATCCCATCAGGAGAGCTTTGAGCTGAACGCTTTAAATGAGCCAAAATCTGACCTTCTCTGCAACATTTAACTTAACTCATTAAATATATATAATCTATATGCATGTTTATGTTTATGGACTCTGTATGTGCCTTGAATGTCTACATGTCTGCTTATTTCTGCACATACTTCTGGGTTTATTTACAGTATTTATGTAACTAACTGGGTGTTTTTGTGGTGTTTTCAGAGAGACCGCATCATCACGACTCAAAAATATGATCAATTATTAACGACTCATCAAATGAATTAATACTTATTTATAATAAGCAGCGGTGGAATGTAACTAAGTACAATCTGAGGTACTTTGACTTTACTTGAGTATTTCTATTTTATGTAACTTTATACTTCTACTTCACTACATTTAGCTGACAGCTTTAGTTACTTTTCAGGTGGAGATTTAACATAAAAACATGATCAGAATAAAAGTTATTAAACATTTTTTAATATATAAATAAACCACCTTACAGTTAAAATGAGCCCTGTCTTTGCAAAATGAAAAAGCTGCTTACACTTTACTTTACAAGTACTTTTTGATACTTTTGTACTTTTACTTCAGTAAATTTTGAATGCAGGACTTTTACTTGTAGTGGAGTAATTTCACAGTGTGGTATTAGTACTTTTACTGCAGTAAAGGATCTGAATACTTCTTCAATCCCTGCTAATAACTTAGGAGAAAGTATCCTGAAAATAACCGTCTAATTTAACACTAATTATGTTCAAATTTACTCCTCTGATAGATTAATATGAATAATTGGTTGATTGCTAAAGTAGTTCAACATATTTGAAGAATATTGTAAAATTTACAATAATAACGATTTACACCTTTTATTTGGGTTTGAAATAAGCAGTGAATTCAATCAACCATTGCTTTTAAACATGACTATGATAGTTAATGGAAATATCATTATTAGAGCTCTTTTTTCCTATAACTTGTATTAAATAATATGGTTATTTCACGTAAACTTTATAGAAATTATTATGAATCATTTGCATGAATTATCTGTTGTGAAACCTGCTGCTGGAAAAAGAATAGACCGACTTAAAGACAATAAATATGCATATTTGTATTTTTACTTTTGCATAAACATTCAGTAATAATTTGAGCTGTTAAGATTCCCCCTCTGTGTGTCTGTGTGCATGTTCCTGCCGTGTTTCTGTTTTGGTGTTTTTCTCCCTCTGCTGATCCGTGAAGCCCTTTGAACTTTGTTTTGAAAAGTATTCTGCAGCTTATGTAAAGTTTATTAATATTTATGCAAAACTGCTGTTGCTCCTGCTTAAAACATTAAACACCTCAGTTTCACTTCTGCACACGGAGAGTTTGGGAGTGCACGTTTTAGAGCTTTCAGGAGGTGGGTTTGTTGTTTCAGTGTGGCCAGAAAAACAACAACAATGGCTATTTATTATTCTATAGTTTATAATCAGATACAGTAAAACACTTTAACTTGCTTTCTACAGGGCACATGATGTCCTATAATTTAGTGTTTTATATTGTGTTTGTTTCAGATTAGAACTAAAAACCTTGTTGAATATGGAGGAAGTTCTTCTCTCCGTCTTTTATTTCTTTTATTTGCTTCAGATTATAAAATATAACCTTAGTAAATATGGAGACATTTTCTCAGCCAAAGTAACAGGAGGACACAAAATATGTCGGACAACAAAATAATTCATAGACTCATCCAGACTTCAGCCGCACACTCAGTGTTCAGACTTGGTTGGTTACTTGTCTGTCAGTTTATTACAACATCCGATCTCACATCCTGGTCACAGTGTGGAAATCTGCTCCATGAGCCTCGAGCACTTCCACAGTCCAGTGAGATGGTTTTCAGTATTTATGGACAGTTTTCCTCTGTACTCCAGTTTTTTCTTAGAACAGACACACTGCACTGTGTGCTGGTTTCTCTGTGTATATTTGTATCCTTTACTTCAGTAAAAGTACTAATACCACACTGTGGAAATATTCCACTACAAGTAAAATTCCTGCATTTAAAACTTACTGAAGTAAAAGTACAAAATTATGAAAATGTACTTAAAGCATCAAAAGTAAAAGTACTTGTTTTGCAGAATGAACCCACTCAGATTGTTTTATATATTCTCTATATATTATTAGGTTATTATTATCATTGCTGCATTTAACTACTTAATTAACTTAACTGGGAACCTGTAGATTACTCAAAATTACACTTTTATGTGGTTTAATTGATAAAAAT
This sequence comes from Serranus cabrilla, assembly GCA_903364295.1. Taxonomy (NCBI): domain Eukaryota; kingdom Metazoa; phylum Chordata; class Actinopteri; order Perciformes; family Serranidae; genus Serranus; species Serranus cabrilla. The sequence goes on along the minus strand of CAFUXE010000421.1, from coordinate 230,277 downwards.
GTGTAATCATTTTGTATTCATCATGTTTTTATGTTAAAGCTCGACCTGAAAAGTAACTAAAGCTGTCAGCTAAATGTAGTGGAGTAAAAAGTATGGAGATTACAGGATGACTTATTGACACAGGAACAACAAATCTGAATATCTTTCTGACTTTAACAACACAAAAATACTTTTTTCTCGATATTTCAACTTTTTTTTCTCGAATTGCATAATGGGGGAAACAAAACCCTCCTCTCATTTTTTGTCCTAATCCTCTTCCGTACACTTGACGCACGTGCAGTAAAAGCGCCTGGTGACCTTTCACCTGTCTGAGTGTTTGGTGGCTCTGCACGATGTAACGCTGCTGTCTAACTCCTGCATTCATAACCCGCCTCTTGTTTTATGCAGCAGACGTCAGGAGGTGACATGACGTGGGCTCACTGTACTCCCGAGTAATCCGAGCAGAGATTTCCATCAAATACTGCTCAACAGGAAATAACCATTAAACAAAACGGCCTTATCGCCCTCTTGCAGGTAGTCTCTTTAATTAACTGCGCTGCGCCTACACTCCTCAGCCCCGTGAACTCGGGGGGCTTTAAGACCCAGCAGAGGTACAATAGTGAACATCTGTCGCCTCGGTCTCCACAGTATGAATTGCGCCTGGGCTCCGGACTGAAGACACACAGGCAGCGGCAGGCAGGCAGGCTGGCACGGCAAGGCACGGCACGGACCGGAGTGGATCCGGGATGAGAGCAGATGCCGCTGGACGATGAGAGAAAGTGGAGGCAGACGCACTGAGCCGCAGCGATAAGACAAGATGAAGACACCTATGGTAAAGGTTTCTGCAGTTTGTGCTCGCTTTTTTCTCTCATCCAGCGTTGTTCCGCGAAGTGCGCTCCCATCGCCATAACGCCGCTGTGTGCACTCCGACGGATCAAAAGATTAGGATCTGAACAATGGACACCCAGCTGTGCGCTCTGCTCTGCACTAAGCTTCAGCTTTTTTCTTGTAATAATAAACACAACAGCGGGGAGCAGCGCGCGCCGGGTGTTTGCGTTTCCTCCGTTTAACGCAGATGCATACATCTAAAAGAAAGTGCATGGGTTTTTCCCTCTCTTAAATATTTATTTTATTAATGCATGTTGGGGAATGAAAAACATTGAGTCTGACAAAACAAAACAAGTAAAAAAGTGCCGCGCGCTGCTTGTATTCTGCATGCGGGATTTGATATTGATTTATAAGGTGGATGCAGCTTTTCACCCACAAGGTCAAGATGTGAACTTTTACTTCCCTGTAAATTACCGTGCTCCTGAACGCACCTGTGCATTAAAATGCATGCATGCAAACTAAGTGAATGTGTCGCTTTAACGCCGTGGCGTCGCTGATTCTGCCTGTGCCCTTACATGAAGTGGACAACAGCTGTTTTTTTAAGTTTTGGTCGCACGTGACTTAACTTCCAGGAAGTTAGGGGCTGTATTGACAAACAGCTGAGGATGAGGATGATGGCGCAGGCTGCCTCTCTTCTGTCGCTGGAGCCTAAAGGTGCAGCCTGGGTTTGAGTCCGGCGCAACAGGACTCATTAGTCCGCATCTGTTTGTGTGTTTGTTGCAGCGCCATGGGATAGCCGTGCTCCTCGTGCTCCTCCTGTGCGCCAGCTTGTTCCTCGTGTACAACGGCAGCTTCAACGGCGCTTCCAGGGACGCTAACGACACGCGCATCCGGCAGCATGAGCAGCTGCGGCGGCCCACTGAAGCCTCAGTCCGGGTGGCCAAGCCTCACCCCCCGGTCCTCCAGGGATACAGCGGCATCATCGACCATAAGGTAAACAGATGTGTTTGTGCACGAGGCTAATGTGCTGCAGAATGGGCAGCACCAAAGAGAAACACATGTGTGCATCTTCACTTTCTCCTCTACACACACACACACACACACCTCTTCCTCCTGTCTAATGACCAGCCGTCATCTATCTGCACAGCTCTTTAGAGAGAGAGCCTCCCCCCTCTTGTCATTTATCACAATTTTCTCCAGCACAGTGTTGCGCTACACTCAATACCCACCTGTCGTTACTAATAACAGCTTAGGCTACAAATGAAATCCTTGGCTGCATTCTTACGCTCTAATTGGTAAGCCCATGAGACCTGCAGCTAGGTGAACCCTGACGTCACAGCAGGGGGTGTATTGACTTCCATCTATTTACCAGCCAGGAGAAAACAATCAATGTGAGTACTGGGGAGCGAAGGAGCTGCAAGTAAAGCAGACTTAATCACCTTGTAAAGGCTTTTTTATTTTTTCTGTTTTTAAGGCTACATACGCGTCGGCGTGCTGCTCAGCAGGCAATTTGGTTGATGGGCTGTTGGGCGGTTTGGGCAGCGGTCTGCACCACTGAGCCACATGATGGATGCAACAATTGCACAACCGTTGGATCTGAGATTTTGAAGAATTAGAGAAATGGAAAGTTTTGTCCACAGTCGGATTGTAAGACAATGTGTTTTGTGGCTGTTTAGTAGAATCGGATGGAGACTGGACTTTTGGGGTCTGGTGCCAAAAATGATATGAGGCAGTAAAAAAAAATACAGATGTGGATGTATTGCCTGATATCCATTTATATCAACTCCTAGAGACCCATCATATTTTTTTTTTTTTGGTGAGAACAGAAGATTTTAGACAGCAGGTGAACACTAGATGCCACATGGAGGATGTTTAAATCATCTGAAAGCTGGAAACATAAAGATTTGAGCTGTGTGTCGAGTGTTTCTAGTCATAAATCTGCAACTTGGTTTGGTGCTTATTCAGATTTTTAAAGTTTAGATGTATAGGGGCGAGGACTAATGTGACTGTTGATACCATGTGTTTCACAGATTTTGTGCTAATATTCACATTTTTTTTGCTTTAATAATGGTCATAAATCTCTGAATGCAGTAGCCTTTATTTAGTTTGCTGTTTGATTAAAAAAAATGCATTTTTATTAAGATTTGTGATGTTATGTTTCAAAATGTTCTCATAGTTGTTTGAACATGGTGACTTCTGTTGGTGATTGTCATTTCTGTGCTGGTCTGTAGTTTAAACCCTGAGTGAGGTAACTCTGACATGTCATGTTAACCTCAGTGACTCTGAGAGCTGCTACAGTGATTATTATATCCAGTGAAAAGAAAGTTTCCTGATGGGCTGATATCGGTCGATTATTCTGCTTTCTAGTCACCATTTCTCTGTTTGAGCTGTTTTGCATCTTTGTCGCAGCAGCGATCCATAAAACACAAGGTGTGTCTGTTCATTATGCTGATGATTACACCTCATGTTGTATCTATGACAGTTACAGGAAGCTTGCAGGTTTTTTTTGCATCTCTGTGCAGCTGTTTCATATCTCTGGAATTATTTAGCATTTCTTTCTAGCTCTTTGCATCGCTGTCGTCTTTTTGTGTCTCGTGAATCTCTGTTCATCCCATTCTGCTTCTCTCTGTAGTTGTGTTGAATCTGTTTGTCGTCATTTTATGTCTCTTTGCTGCTGCAAGGTGTGTTTGTTTCATTACGCTGACGGTTACATCAAATTTCTTGCCTGGTTTTCCTCGACTAGTGGTGTAGTCATTTTGAAACTTTCTTATGTTGTTTTGTAGTTTTTTGCATCTGTCAGGAGTCGTTTTGCATTTCTTTGTAGTTTATTAAATCGCTTTATTCATTTTGTATCTCTTGCATCTCTTTTCTTCTCCTTTTGCGTCTCTGTATTTGTGTTGCATCTCTGTAGTCATTCTGTGTCTCTTTGTTGCAGCAAGGTGTGTTTGTTTCGTTATGCTGACGGTTACCACAGTTACAGGTAGTTAGCTAAGAGTTAGTAGCAGTGTTTCTTTATGGGAGGTTTATAGCTGTCATTGCCTCATGACATGACCTTCAGGGGTCAATTCCCCCAAATATTTGCCTGGCCTGCCTCTACTAATGCTGCCCCCCTGCTCTGTAGTCATTTTGTATCTTTCTCGAATCTATCCATCTCTTGTCATTTTTGTTGCATCGCTCAGGATCCGTTTTGCATCTCTTTGCAGTTCTTTGCATCACTGTAGTCGTTTTGTGTATCTTGCATGCTTATTTTCTTATTTTGGTTCTATCTGGAGTCGTTTTGCATTTCTTTGCAGCTTGCATTGCTGTCGTCATTTTATGTCTCTTGCATCTCTATTTGTCTCATTCTGCGTCTCTCTGCAGTTGTTTTGCATTTATTTGCAGTTCTTTGCGTCATCATGTGTGTCTTGCACCACCTTTCTATTCATTTCACCTTTCTTTGGAGGCTTTGTAGTCATTCGATTGACTTTCCACCAAGAAACGTTAACAATCGCTTCGACCAGGGCCCCGAGGGATCAGGGGGCTCCGGGGCCTGTTTTCAGGAGGCCAGTCCAGTAATCCATCTGAGGCAGGACTGGTGACACTTTGAATAACAGGGCTAATTAGCGCTGCCATCTCTCTTTCAAGGAAATGACACGTTGGCTGCAGAAAACATGCTTTCCATCATCAGATTATGTCACAGGTGGATTTGCATATGAGTAATCTGACAGCATTAGAAGAGGCCGTCGCTGTGTGGACGAGATGAATCGTCGGCGTGAACATTGATCAGCCGGACAGATTTGAAAGTAAACACATTGTTCTTGAATGTCAGAAAAAGTAGCCTGGTTGTTGAATGAACTTTTGCTAAATTAAACACCAGGGGCTCTGAAGAGTCACTTAATCTTGTGACAAAGTGATGCAGGTTGGCAGCAGAAGGTGGGAACATTATTCATTAAAAGAAGAAAGTGTGGGAAGCTACATTTGCTCGTCTGTCCACTCAAGTTTCTTTTTGAGTAGCTCGTCTCAAAAAGGAAAAGCTGGAGATGTGAATATATTCACAGCACACTTTGTATACAACATACTGTACTCAGCTGGTGCATGGCGTCCCGTCACTCACTGCCTACGTGAGCAGAATGAATCCAACGTTTTTGTTGTTTTGTGAGGAACATTTTTAAGGGTAAAAATAATCTATAAATTGCATTTTCTCCCTTTTTTGCCCTCATTTAATCAGATAAGGCATTTGACTCGACATAATTTTAAAGCTGCACTCAGGGGATTTGGTGGTGTCACTTAAGGGCAGCAACACAAGCACACAGACCATTAAACACATTGCATCCTAATCCACAGTTTTCCAATTTTATCCAAATGACGTGGAAACAAAAGGGAGCATTAGAATTATTACTGTTGCAGACATTCATTATATTCAGCAGAAATCAGATTCAGTGTCGCCCTTCACTGGATGCTTTTAACTGTTTATATGTTTCTGAAAGTTGAGTTTTACAGCTTCAAAGTCAGGATGCTCTCAGAAATGTTTTTCTTTTTAATTTAGGAGGCATTTTGTATCTTCCAGAGGCAGTAGAGAGATGACAGGTAATGACAGGGAGCGACATGCAGCAAACGTCCCCAGCTGGATGCAAACCGCAGAGGTTGTGGTTCATGGTCGACACTTTAACCCCCCAAAGAAACAGGTCGCTGGTTAGATCTGAAGCCTCAAACTGTATTAGGCGAGGGTTTGGAAAGTAGCTGTGCAGGTAATGATGCTTTCTGTGTGCACGGCCCGGGAGGTTTGACATTAATCACTGTGAAAACATGCCTCCTTATGCACACATTCAGCATGCAATATAAGCAACAAATGAACATCAGCACTCCATGTCTGTGTCCAACAAGATCTCCAGTGTCTGTGACTTTATGCTACAAAACCACTGACTGAGGTTTAGGGGAAAAAACTTCCTGGTCAGACATTTTAAAAGACATTTAAACAGTAAATAAATGTACATAAATGCTGGAAGTGAAGTAGTTACGCGGGTGATGTGAGCCACAGAAGACACATAAAAAAACATTCACAAAACGTAAAAAGTCGTTTTCTTTTTGTTTTCACACGGGACAGAAACCCCGCTCTCCTGGGTGAAACCCCGCCATTTAAACTCTGCGTCGCCGTCAGTCACTATCACTACATCAGCAAGATGGCGGCTGAGGACGGCCTTAAACGTAAATATGAGTCGTTTTTTGCTGCCTGGACAAACGACCTGTATTGATGTTTTTGAGGGAGAACCGTCTGCCGTGTCCGTCCCTCTCAGCTGCTTTGTCAAGTGTAATGTAGAGCGAACAACTGTGACAAATATTTCACATGCATTTATCTTTTCACCCCTTGATAACTTGGTTTAGATACTTTTCAGCTATGGGACAGTAACAAAGGACAGAGCGATGTCCTCACTGCAGCTTCTCCTGTTTAGGATTCCTCGTGTTCATGGTTTGAATTATGTGCAGAATTTTTCTCCTCTGCAAGAATAATAGAGCTGGTGACTAAAACGGGTAAAAACACTGAATAAAGCAGTTTAACATTTGAAATCAGTGTTTCTCAACCGCTGTTTCACATGTGAGTGAAGAGGTTGTGAGCCGAGCTGCTGCGATCACTTGATCCGGACATACATTTACTGATATATATTTACATTTTATGCTTTTAAGCTGCTGTTTGTTGCACTCTATTGTAGAGCTGTGTGTTGTGTGGATGATAATTTAGTTGCTGTTTGGTTCATAAGATTGTTATTATAACCAAGACAAGACAGACTTTTCATTTAACTGTGTAAAAGTTTAATGTTGTTTATCAGTGGGACGTGGCTGATGGACCCGGCGTCGGAGAGAACATTAAATTCCAGTTAATATTCGTCCTGAGTTTCAGCTTTTTTTGGTCTTGGCATCAGAATTATTGCTCAGCTAAGTCTCGCAGTCCTGTCAGAAGTCGAGCGGCGCACAAATAAATATGAAACGAGTCATTCATATTTGAAGGCAGCTGACGGTGCACGTGGCAGCATCTTTTCTCCTCGCCGCCTGAAGCGCCGATATATTGGGTGACAGTGTACGTTTTGATTTGACGAGGATTTGTCTGTGATGCGTCAGTAAACCCAGCTTTGGATGAGAATTGATTTTCCTCGTCTGACGGGAGCAGCGCAGCATCATAAGTAAACCACCAATTTATTTTTTCTCTTGGCAATAAACTTATTGACATTTTGGCGACAGGGGACATCAATTAGGGCCACGGCTCCACTGAACATCATTTATGCTTCTTCAAACCTGCTATTATGTCACCTTTCACATTCTGCCACCGCAAGCTGCAATCAATACTTTATGATTTGAATGCAGTCTGCTACGACGGCATGTGGAAGTGCATAATGCAGATACTTTGCATTCACTTGTGTGAGACGCCGTCCTGCCTGCGGTTTGACAGCAGACGAGCTTTCTCTGCACATATCGAGGAGTGAAAAAGTTATTGGCCTTGCCTGGCGTTTGTTCTCCTGCAGTGCTGAATGATTGGTGTTTGGAAAAAATCCTCTGACATGAACATTTGTCTTCTTCATCTTTGCTTGCTGACCTCTTTGCCATATTGATCTTTCCAAGATATCAGCTGGCAGGCGCGCAGGGTGCAGTGCCAGTCAGCCTTTGACCGTTTCACTTTATCTTCTACCAGAGTATTAAACTCATCACAACCCAGAAAACATTTTGAAACCCACAAGTTTCCTGCAGACTTTTGACCAAGATGCTCACACATTTGCAAGAACATTGAGAATGCATGTTTTTCCTCCTCATTGGGTTATGAACTGATGTTTTTTTTGTACGTTACGCATCGTATTTATGCATCTGAAATCGATTTAAATCTTGTGTAGCAAGTATTTCCAATGCAACATGTTCAATTTGGGTCAGAAGGAAGGGTAATTTATTTCTACTTATGCAGCAGCATTGGTTGGTCTGGACATGCTGTGAAGACCGTAGGAGGAGGAGGGACGAGATAAGGAAGCAGAGAAAGGAACTTGGGAAGGAGATGAAAAGGGAGAGAAACTCTTGAAGAGTAAAGGCAAAGAGAATGAGAGAAGAGGACAAAACCAGGAAAGGGTAAGGACGGAGGGGATGATAAAAGAGAATACAGGACCCGGGAAAGGTTCAGCCTGAGAGAAAGAGACAAGAGAGTGAAGGAGGCAGAAACCGAGAACGAAAGATAGAGAGCTGAATCCCAAGGGCTTTCCTTTCTTCTACCAGTATCCTCCGCTTTATTTTCTCAGTGAGGAGGAGGAGGAGGACAGGGAGGCTCTCTCGCCTGTCTCTGTGGAGACGGGAGGACGAGGCGCTCTAACCATCTCGCTCTGATTGCCTCTCTGACACCAGCATCATGCAGATTCCCAACTGATATCTGGCGAGACAGGTTGAGGCGAAATAATGCGGGAGATTTCAGTGCAGACGAGGAGTCTTATCAAACACGAGAGGCGCCCTGATGTCACAGAGGAAAGGGATGAACTGAGCCGACTTTTCCCGTCTAACAAGACACAAGATGTGTTCATGTGATTTTGAAGTCAAACCTTTGGCTTCACAGAAAACAAGACAAAGAGACTTCTTGAAAAAGCTCTCCACAGATCTAAGATAGCACTTTTACACTGTTGGACTCGTGATGGACGGCAGAAAAAAGGATCAAAGTCCATGAAGCAAGTCGTCTTTTTATTCCACGTCAGTTATTAATTCCTGTGTTCATCGTGTTAGTTTACTGCTTTAGTGTAAATCACACGTTTTATCATGATTGTTGATTCTTTGGACAATAATACAATACTTGATGATATCACAAAGTCAATGTATTCGTCTTTGTCACAGTTCCAATTATATCAGCTCATTAAAAGCAACTAAAATATGAGAATTGGACTTTTTTAATGAGCTCTTGCAGACATTTCAATAGAATAAAAATAAAGTGGGAAATTCAAATAAAAGACGTAATGATAAGTATCGATATTTTCACTTGCATTGATGATATTGGATCATTTAATCGATGTATCGATGTAGTAAGTGTGCTAATATTTGATCTTTGTTTTTTGTTTGGGACTCCTGTTCAATGGCAGTGATGGAGGCAGGGATGTAAAATGTTTTGTCTCACAACTTGTTTACATGATCAGCTGTAAAATTAAGTTTGTTTTGACTTGCTGCATTGCCTGATACGGTGTGAAAACAGCATGAGGTTGATGATAATGTCGTTAGTTTTGCAGGTATTTTGCTGTAAAGAACCTGAACTCGGTGAAAAGTCATGAAATCACCAGAGTGATTAAAACTCAACCTGAGGGGATCATGATTGATCCAGTAGCTGTTGATTGTTGTTAGTTTTGGTGGCGTCCACTGTGTAAACCAGCAGTCTAATAAGTATCAGCGGCGCTCCGACTGGGAATAAAAATCCCTTTTTAAATCATGGATGATCAACGTGATCCGACTCGGGTCTGATGATGACTGAGTGCACTTATTACTTTTTGATCCCTTCGTGACTTTTTGACCTTTCTATTTTTACTCCAGCCTCACCATCATTAGTCCTTTGACCCAGTGCAGCAATCCCTTGTTTCATTTCACACAAAAAGTGTCAACCTTGAGATGTCACTACAGGAAAAGAGAACGGATCACCAAACTCATGAGGTTTCATCCACTGGAAACCATGCATTAAATTAGTGCTTTATCCTGCTGCTGGCTTGAGATAAAAAGTCATATATTGACCAAAGTTTGCATGAATCCTCCTCTGGGGACAGTAAATGTTTGTGTTAAATTTCATGTCTATCCGACCGACAGTTGAGATATTTCAGTCTGGATCAAAGTGGTGAACCGACTCGCCTTCCCACCGAAGCCAGAAGCTGTTGTGCAGCTGCAGACAAATCCCTCTGAGATGACTGAAGGAGTTTACAAAGCCGCTTCTTCTGCAAAAACTCTGGACAGAGTCGGTTTTCGACATATCTGGGCTCTGACTAGATACACTCTGCTTGAAGGCATGAGCCAAGGAGAACGGAGCCATCTGTGCCAAGGAGACACGACAAGGCATCCCTCTCCCAACCACAGCTCTACTGACAGCTGGAGAAGTGAGATGTTTAATATTTCATCTCAGACAGCCGCATCTTCGACGCTTTTCTCCGAGCAACAAAGTCATTTTTCACCGTTCATTAGGATTTCGCTTTGCAATCAGCCAGCTGGAGAGCAAGAGAGAAAACTCCCCAATTAGAGCCATTATGGCCAAGGACTCCACAGTCATTTCATGCAAACTAACAGTGTTTGTAAAGTCTGCAGGTCCGCGTGTGTGTGTGTGTGCATGAACTTGTGTGTGTGAGGTCTGTCTTTTGTGCTTTTTACAATTTGGAGTTTTAAATTACAGCGCGGACTGCACGTAACATTAGCGCCAGATAACCACTTTTTTTATGCACAGACCTTGTTAGAATACTAAAAACGCTCCGATTCGACTGAAGAGAAGAGAATAGTGGTTTCGTTATGCCACAGTGGTCCCAATTGGGGCATAGTCTTGGATTTCAACTTATCTCCAATGCATTCTGCTCCCGCCAAACATAACACAGCTCCGGGCTCTTTCCAATGCAGGCCTGGAAAGCAATTATGGATGAGGAGTGGGGAGGGGAGGGGGGCGCTGCCTCTCGATAAGCATTCTCTCGACGGGGTAATCTCACACTCGCTGCCTTTTGGCATTCTGTGGTTAGGGAATCACTGGTGAAGTCATACATTTGCAACATAAAGGAAGTGGAGGGAAATTTCTGGAGACATGTGTCATGAGCTGAATGGTGATTTCATGCCTCTCCGTGTTTTAACCTTTGCCGCTCGGTAAGCTGTAGCCTGTGGGGCGCGCTCCTTATTTGGCCCCTGAGAGGCCTGTGAAGGATCTGAAAAGGTTAAACTATGATAAATGGATGATACCTTTTGGCACAATATCAGGAGATAGATTACGAGCCGCCGCCGCAGCAGCAGCCGCCTTCTGCATCGTCGAGGGCGAATGCAAAGAGGCGGCTGGAAGGAAACATTGCAATAAAACCCAATTTCTTTGCTTTTCTTTCCTCTGGCTGCACAGACCTACGAGGCCGGCTACATTACTCAGCTCTTTAGACGTGATTAATGAGCGCGTCCTCCGTTGTGGGAGAGGGGAATGATCAAACTGTTACTTGCATTTTGCCATAATCGCTTTCTGTATGCCGCGAGCACCCTCGCCCCTCCCCCACCCACTCCAGATTAGAAACATATTGGTTAGGTAGGTTATTAATTACACAGGCCCGGGGTTTGCCAAAACAACAAGCTTCTGGAGCCGAAAATAGAGCAAAGTGGTGAAGTTGGTGAAGTTCTTTTGTAAAACAAGAAAGCAGAAGTTGTAGAGGAAACTTTTCAGAACCAAAAGTTTAGTTTGTTTCAGTCAAACTCTGGTGCGGTTTAGTCCTTGTTCTGGTTTGTTTGGTCGCTTGTGAACGCTCCAGTCTTGCGGTGTGGACCAAAACAACCGGTCCAAGACCGCTTACGAGAAGGAGTCTCAGCCTGTTTCGATTGTGCTGTGAATGTAATCTGACCCATGAGCAGGAAATGAACTAAAGCACAGCAGATTTTTGGGCCCATGATCAAATCATAAAGTCCCATTATGGCTTAAAGATGAATTTTGTGTCCTTCAGTTTCCCAAAAGAGTCGAGAGCCGTTTCTTTCCCTGCAGGCTGTGGCTCTGATGACAGAACAGACAGTAACCTCAGCACCAGGAGAAATGCTCCTGGATTTCTATAACTCTATTTATTTCATTACCTTCACTACCTGCACATATTTTAACAACCTGACCTTGAACATTTTATTGTCGTTTTTACTATTTCATATTTGTATTTTTGTGTGAGAGAAAGCTAACCGGAGTCACATTCCTCGTATGTGTACACGTACCGTTCCAACAGAGTAGGATACCACTGAGCTAAAGCTAACGTCTCATTGCAGAATCATCAACGTGTTGCCCAAAATAATGTCAGTAGCAGATCGTGGTAAAGTGCATCTCTGATTATACAGGTGTCTGATCGCAGCACGTGGGAAATAATGGATCGATACATTAGTGGTGATCCGGAGCTTGTTCTGAGCATTTATTTTAAAATTTGTTTGGTAGGAATGAGAGAGCAGGAGTACAGTCAGTTCAATCATGTTAAATGTTGCTTTGTTTATTTCTGTTTACATGTTACATCACCAACTTTCCAACCATTAAGAAATAAATCTGCACATTCTGCACGGTGCAACCAAACCAGACTAAATACAAAACCATCTAAAAGTATCAGTTTCACTCTGATTAACTAACGAACTCGGGCTGTGAGAGAAACGTCCTCACGTGTTTTGCTGATGTGACATTTAATCGTCGCCTGCACCGCCATGTCTGCCTTCAGTGGAAACCGTCCCAATTACAGACGGACTTTGATGTATATCCCATCAGCCCCTCCCTCGTCCAGGAGACGGTTGTTCATCGAGGCTCTTTTGGTCTCCCGCTCTCACTGACGAGCGACTGATTACACCTCCAGTGGGGTTGACGAGTAAGCATTTTTTTCCCATACCTGCTTCCTCCTCCTTCTCCTCCTCCTTCCTTTCTGCTGGAGGGGCTCCACATTAATTCAGGTTATACCAACAGCAGCGTCTTTCATGGGACACCGAGTCTCTGTAGTGTAAAACAGACACTGAAGACTCTCAGTTCAGGTGATGTGTCGCCTCCTGAGCGGAGAAAGTCAAACTGTACATGCAAACAGGGAAGAAATTAAAGGAAATATTAGAATAAATGAGTGTGGAAACAAACGCAGATAGTAAAAGAGAGGTCACCTATGACCTGTTATTATTATTATTATACGCTGCAGCCTTAATAGCAATTAAATTGAATCTGTATATACAACAAGTGTCGTCAATATTGGTAAAAAAAAAAAAAAAAATTGGGTCTCCACATTTTTACTCTGTCTCCTTGCAGCCTGTCCTGTCCTGTCCTCTCAGCTCTGTGTAAATAGATTTTCAGTGAATATTTGTCACGTGACCGTTGACATGAAGAATAAATAGATTTTAACAGAAATATCACAATGTTAAGCTTTGCTTTGGTTACTTTTTCTAACAGAAACTTCTGTTAAAATACTGCCGTAAAGTTAAAACTTTGCCTGTTTTTACAGTATCTTTCTCCGGTAAAGAAAACGTAGGTTTAAACTGCGCCGGCAGGATGCTGAGGTTCATTTACGTGTGCAGAGCGTTCTCCTGCTGCGTAATGAAGACCAGCCGAGCCTCTGCGAGTCAGAAACAGTCTGCAGTAATCTTTCCCATCTCTCCTCTGGTTGCGCCGCAGAGCTGCTGGTGTGCAGTGAACACAGACAGCAGAGGGAAGTAGTAATTTGAGGAGTGTGGAGGATGGAATTTGTCCGTACAGCTTCCCACACGCGTTCACGCCGTGTCAATCACCGCGCTGTGACTGTCGGCTTGTTTGCTTCAGAAAGTGTACGTTGGCCTGCAGACACGGCGCCGCTCACCCCCGGCTTCCTGCAGACTCCAGCAGGTCTGTGCGCGCTGCACGGTGCGCTCCAGGTCTGAACTGCACTGAGAGGCAAGTGGGTCACAGTGACATGTAGGTCAACAGTGGAAGGATCCGTGATTGTCAGTAGGACTAAATTGATTTCAGGCGAGGAGGCGCAGGGTGCAGGCGATGTGTTGTAACTCACAATCTCATCGAAGGAGCTCTCACTTTACTGCAGGATGGAAAAGTGAAGAGGCAGAAGCTGCTGGTTCCATTATGGATGATTATTCATTCCAACAATATCCTCAGTGTGACTTCATAGACAGAAAGTTAAGGTTTGTTTTATCATTTAGTCGCGGCAGCATGGTGAAGAACTACATTACCCATGAGCCTTTGGTGCTGTTGAAGCCAGTTAGAGGCCTGAATCAAAGTGACAGAAGATTCATGTTGGTGTGAGGTTGGATTTGATTTGCCTCTTCTGGAATATCTCACTAATATTTTACATAACAAAACAGCAGTTCTATGAAGTCCAGGTTTGGACCTGAATCTCCTGAATCTGGACCTTTGTGTTAATCTGTAAAGCAGTTTGTCTCCTGAGCTGTTTGTAAATACTTTTACATGTTTATTCTTGTTGTCTAAAGATTTGGAGGAAAAAATATGTGAATAAATTATAGAAATAGTACCGTATTTTTTGGACCACGTAGTTTACCAAAGTCGGACTAAAACATTTTTAACAGATTTTTGAGCGCCGTGTGCCACATAAAATCAGTTGAAGGTCAGTAAGCACAACCAGAATTCACACATAAGGCGCACTGTCCACTTTTGAGAAAATTAAAGGATTTTAAGTGCGCCTTATAGTCCGAGAAATACGGTAATATTTTAGGGGGGAAAATCCATGGGACATTTATTTACTTTTGAATCAGGGTTCCTGAAATAAAAACATTATTTTTGGTTATTCTGCTTGAAGTTTAATTGAGCCACAAGAAAACTAAAAGCACACAGATCCAGGTCTCAGTGAGAAGGAAAAGCTCAGCGTGGCCCTTTGCTTCCTTAATGCTCTCTGAAAAATAATGAGATGAATTCTAATATTTGACACCGTCAGAGGACACATACAGTAACTAAAAACACTTCTGCACCGTTCTGCTTCTCATAATAAGCGACATCTGAGCCCGGCAGCCTTCAGCGGGAATTTCACAGCTGCACAAAATGTTTCACTGAAGGGAAAAGTAAAGTATTGTCGGCGTGTCCTTGTTCTGTCTTGTTTTCTGCTTCTGCACTGCAAAATTAACCTGCGTAAGCAAATACAAACAAATAATTTAGAGCCTGACAGCTTCTTTGTTGAGTCAATTCTTTGAGATAATAAGCTCAGAATCAGCTGTGATTCGTGTTCATTATGAGCCAGCGGGCAGGCTGCTTTTAAATATACTGCTTTTTTTTTTTGCAGTGAAATGAATAAAATTTAGTTGTCTGCCAGCGATACCAAAACAATCTGATAAAAACAGAAATTATTACCTCATTAAAACATTTTGGAGCCGTGCTTGTGTATCTTTGTGATCGTGCCAACAGGGATTAACTTTTTATTTATGGAGGAACTCAGTCGAGATAAACAGGAGGAACTGCGAGTGAAGTTGCTTGTTATCCTTCAGTTGTTTCAATTGAAGCTTTGGTTAATAAAAGTTCAGAAATGGTCCCTAAATAGCAAAATCTCCTCCGCAATCACTCCTAACGCTTTGAAACTCCACAAAGTTTCACCGCTGAGCTGGGAAGACGGCTTTGGAATGAAAAAAAATGTCATTTTTAATACTGAAAACACTCATTTTTCCTGTGAAGAAGAATGATATGAAGACAGCTGGCTGCAGCTAATAAAATTACCAGATGCAGAGGCTCGTTTCAGAGAGTATCTGTGTATTTATGAGCTGGAGATGACTCCATTTCCTCGGCTCGTAATCACAGTGTTAATTCCGTCCTCCATCATCATCTCGTTAATAATGCAACGAAAGCCTTGATGATGATGATAGCATCAGATGCTCTGCTAATAACCGCCAGGAGAATCAACTGCCGTGCATTAATATCACTTTTAATGCTCCCAAACTTTAGCTGCAGAGCACACAGCTGTGCACAGTGACTCGAACTTTTCTTGAGTTTTTAATTCCATGTGTTTATGATTTCAGTCATTTGTTTGAGGCTCATTGAAGAAATCATCATTATTTCACTAGGAAGCAAATATTTGATTAATAATACAAATACAGAGATTTGTTTGCTTCTTTTCTGTAATTTTTATTATTATCATTATTTTATATTATATTTACTGGCTTTTTCATGAAACAAATATGAAACTATCCTTTTAAACGTAGTGGTAAATGTAAAGTAAAGACTTACAACACGGGTAGAAACAATGCTCCTAAAAGCTGATTACTCATTTTACTAACCCCAACATATGTTTTCTTTAAGGGATCAACAAAGATCCATTAATCATAGAAATAAACTGTAAAAACAGACATTATAGTCGGAATTTGAACTTTCCGACAGTTCTTGAACAGATCGTTTGTTACAAATGTTTCTGTTTGCAAAAGTAACAAAAACGAAGCTTAAAATTGTGATATTTCTGTCAAAATCACTTTATTCTACATGTCTCATTTAAAATGTCACATAAAATAACCAGATCCTGTTAAAAACATTAAATTCTGCTCCTCAGAGACACTGTGATTGATTCTGCTGAGACCAACAGTCACGTGACAAATATTCACTGAAAATCTGTTTACACAGAGCTGAGAGGAGAGGACAGGAGAGGCTGGAAACATGCAAATAGTTCAATTTGTACAGCATGTGGAGATAGTGTTTTTTTCCACAATTTGTGACCCCCATTTTATTAAATAAAAAAAAAAAACAATTTATCAGAGAAATACAACCTGCATTATTTCTTTTTTATGATTTACGTCGTTATAACTTTTTCTGAGTTGTTCCCATTTCTAGCCATGATTGTGCTGATCTCACAGAGCTGCAGGACTTAAAGATTATATTATATATTCTAGATATTTTCAGAGAAATACAAGGCCACAGTGAGTAAAACAGAAAAACAGAAAAAAAACAGAGTTCATCTAAAATACATCACAAACAAGGGGACCTTTTGTTGTAATATCAAGCACACGTTTCTTGCGTTCTGAATGCAGAACTCTCCCATCATTGTGTTCGTGCTCTTTACTGAAGTAACAGGTCTGAGTTCTGTGTCTGTGCGACGCTTTGCTTTCCTTCAGTGTGCAGCAACGTGAAAAAGGCTGATCAGGGCTCATTAGGAGATAAAACGGTGTGGGAGCAGCTCCCCGACAGAAGGCTGTTAGCATGCATGCACACATTGTTTGTGTTTTTATGAATTCCTGCTAGGCAGAATACACTCAGGATTAGACTAATGAGCCCGGTGTTTGCGGGGGACGCTCATCACCTTGGTGAAAAACGGAGAAAACAACCTCCAAACAGCCATTTACTGACGTGAGGAATTATTTCTCTCGTTGTGAAGATCAACCTGTGTGAATGTAACGCTCACTTGCATGTTCCTAATCACCAGTTTGGCTATTATCACATCTCAGGTGCGTGCCCATTAAGTAAATGAATAGGCATTACCATGGCAATAAACATTAGCATTGTGATTCATTTCATTAGCGTTTCCCGATTAAAGTCTCTGGGAGCACAAAAACACACAAACAAGCTCTCAGAGTTCCACTAATAAGTTTCATCATGCAGCTGCGTTTATCATTATTATTATTATGAATAATAATAAAAGTAATTTCAATTTGCAGACTGGAAGACGCACTCTTTACTGGAAGACACACAAATCATGAAAAACTCACTTTTTCAGAGCTTTGGCTAAAACATTTCAGTTCCTTTCAACCCACAAACTGTGAAATAAAAGGACCCAGTCAGTCTTTGTGGGTAGCCGCCATCAGAAATGTGAATAGCTTCAAACAGCTTTGCACATTTGGCTCCCCTTCCCACTTCACATGCAGGCTCATTAGAATAAATGGACCCCCGTCTGTGTGAACGCAGGTATATTCACACAGACTCACACATGTCGCTATAGTGATGGAAAAAGAAAAGTGCATTTAATACGTTTTATTTAAATCCACACTTACTATATGAGTCTGGAACTTAAAACCAGCCAAGCATCTGGATAAGAAGCCTTTGAAGACATTATTTAGAATATTATCCTGACTTATTTTATTGTATTTATGCAGCAAAACTTTAAATTTTTACAGTTTTAGTAACTAACATTGACAGTTATTTCCTACCATGTTATTCCTCTTTTTTATTAGATTTTTTATGTCTTTTATCAGTTTTATCGAGCTTTATTGTGTCATTTACTGCATTTTTTTTTTTATTCCACTTGGTCATGTACTCTTCTTATAGCTCTGAAGTATTTCTTTCATTTCTAATTTTAATCTCTTTTTATGACAATTTTTTCATTTTTATTTATTGATTTTGGCTAAAGGTCTCTCACTTTAAATAGCTTTTTCTACAGTGGACTTCACTTGCTCTTTAAACTGCACCAGCATGTATGAAAGCTGCTTTACAGATAAAGTTTATTGATTAATTAATTCATTGGAAAGACGTGATGACTTGTTTGGCGGAGGCGTCGAGTCACGAGGCGGTACGTTTTTTGAGGCGCCACAAATAAAAAGATTTAGAAACCGCTGCTTTAATCTTTAACATAAAAGGTATTTTTTTTTTTTTTTATATATATTTGTTGGAGGAAGATACAAGTCATACACACACAGTACAATAAGGGCAATATTTTCTAAAGCATTTTTCTTTTGTCAACGAACTTCCTGCCTATTTGATTATCACCTTTTTGCGAAATCTTAGTTACTTTAGGTGTCAGATAAACAGTAAAAAGTCCACTATTCTCACTTAAATGTGGCAATGAAGCACTTTAAAACTGTACTTGAGTATCGTGCTTGTAATCAGCTACTTTCCAGCGCTAACAAACTGTAGACACGAGCACAAAGAGATTGAAAGACTCTCTCGCGTGTCCTGTTTGCCAATATGAAATCTGTCGTCTCCCAGGAGATTCTCCCTGCTTGACGAGAGTTGTCACTGG
>CAFUXE010000421.1:188442-208417 GCA_903364295.1 Serranus cabrilla | reverse complement strand
ACACACACACACACACAGTGAAGAGCCCTCTTTACACTCCCGTTTGCTTTGAAGATCAGAGCTCGGCCGCCAATCTCTCGTCTTCTTCAAAAGCTCTGGATGTTATCAACTGGTGTTTCGCCCAGCAGCCCGCCCCCAGATCATCCGCCATGTCACTTATCCCAAAGAGGAAAAAAAAGAAAAACCCTCCATCAGCGAGCTTTCATTAAACTCTTTTTGGGCCAGATGCTATTTTTTATATTCTGAAGTAGATAATTGCCCTCCATCAAAGACGTCTTCTTTTCAAGGTGCTCACTGAAAACTCTGCCCTAATTAAGACCAGCGCGTCGGAGCAGCAGGAGCTGTCAACCTGGAGTACCTCTGCTGATCGCTGGAATCCCTAATTGCCCCTGTTTCGATATCCACTCTGCCTTTCTGCTGCTCCTCCTCCCCTCCCCGTCTTCATTAGTCCTCAGCAGCGCTCGCTCCCCGCCGCAGCTCTCTCTAATGACTGGTCAAACGTGCACGCCAGACAAACCGCTCCAAACCAGCCCTCCTCCACGACTCTGCCCCGCAGCTCTCGCCCTACGTGCTCTCATCAGCGCAGTGGAAGCAGGTCTGACTCCTCCAAATAAAAGCTCTTTTACTGAATTCCACTTTTCTCGCCTCCAGCTGTTGAGTTTTTACTCTAATTGGTAACGGTGCCGGTACCGCCCCTCACATCCGCTCCTCCTGCGCCGCTACCACTCTAAACGCCGCTTTGTTTCTCCATTCGTCTACTTCATTTATTTCTCCTCTTCTCCTCCTTTTTATCGTCTTCTATCATAAATTGCATATTTTGGCTCTCGCAGCAGGAAGCCAACTTAAGAAAATTTTTAGGGCGTTTTTGTCCCTTTTTATCTGATTTTAGAGCTTTTTTTCTGGCCTTTTTCACAGGCAGCTGTACTGCTGATGAAATAATACATTAGCATTGCAAATATCCACTGGATTCATCCCAGTGAGGAGTGTTTTAACTTTACCCCGCTGGTACAAACAGCTGGCTGAAGACATTTTCTCCAATCAGCCTTTGTTGATGTCGTGTCTGTTTGATTTTTTATGGCATTAGTTGTTTCGTTTGTTGTCTGTAGGGAGGGCGATGTTGGAAACGAGTCCCCACCCGCAGGTCAGAGTGTTTATTTATCCAGTGAAATATCACAAATCTACCAAACTTATTAGCTTTTGTCCAGACATTCACAGACCTCAGAGGACACTTTATAACCTTGTAATTCTCAGTTTTTTCCTCTCGCCATCATAAACTCAAGATTTGTGGTTTTGAATGTAATGTCATAACAACTATAGGATGGATTGCAATGTAGGATTTTTAGTTTAGTGCTAATAAGCAAATTATTCTATTGTTCCCATAGTTTATTTTGCAGTAGTTGCAGTGTGATTATGTCTTGTTTTATTGTTTTGCCGCCTGATTTGGGGAGTAAATCGCAGGTTTAATCACGATACAATATTAGATCGTACATTTGATTTGGTTCCATTCAGGGCATTTTATGTTTATATTTATATTACATTCAATATTGGAAACTAAAATCTGATTGTACCTTTTTATATCTTTCAGATATTTACATGAAAAACAAAAATGGAAGAATAAAAATAAACCTCCTGTTCGCGATAAAGTGCCACGTTGCATTTACGTGCAAATGATTTTTCTGGGTGAACATGAACAAAGACCATTACTACTACTAATCCTCCCTCAAAACAGGGAGATCAAAATAAAAGCCTGTATTAAAGATAATGATATGCATCGTTACACCGCGCCTTCTTGTGGACATAATGCACATAAGTTGACTTTTTCAAAATAATATTTACAGTCATTTCTGGGCAGGTTTGACGCTCCACAGCGTACTTTAGGGATCCATCGTTTGAATTAATCGTGCTTCTTGTTTGGTCGTGCGACCATGTGGCGCTAACATGTTTTTCAGCTGTGAGCTGCGTCTTTGCTTATTTTCTGATCAATACGCGCTTTGTCGACACTTGGGAATGTGACCCGTCGGTCAGCGAGGACAGAAGCTGCATTCACAGCCCAGTCGAGCGGCTCATGAGCAGACATACAGTGAGAGATACTCATATGAATATCGAGGTCAGACTTTTCTCCTCTTTAAGAACCTTCGAGAGCTTTTTTGCTTCAAGCCGCCATTAATTCCTGACCGCGGGTGGAAGTTTCCTCTCTGAGGAGGCTCCAGAAAACAAAGGCGTCTTTGACGAGCCTAAAGGTCAGACCCCGCGGCCGGGAGGAGGCTGAAACGCTCTGTTCTGTTGTAGTATCTCTGGGCGATACTAGACAGCCAGACAGCATCCTGCTGGGCCGCATGATTGCCGCCTTTCAGCGCTCACATTTACCGGCCATATCCTCCATTTCACATCCTCGAAGGCTCGGCATCCTCACTAAGCCCTCGCTCGATCCCCCTTCCCACTGCTTTCACCCACACAAAATCAATAACAACACTCGAATGCCATTTCTCCGCTCTAAAGGGGGTATGGCACACGTCAAGCGTAATGGTTCACTGCAGTGTAAGTATGTCTTTTCCTCTGGGAACTGAGCCGAGGTGGGGAGGGAGGAGGGGGATTCGGGTGAGGAATTAAAGCTGATTTCATGCCCCCTTAAGACCCATGTGAGTTTTAACCACCAATTATTGGCTGTGTTACCCACGGGCAGCGGAGGGCTCTGAGCGCCGCCGTCGAAGCCAATCAGGCCGACGAGCCGCCCGATCACCCCGCTGCAATCACAGAGTAATAATGTGTGATTATGTGAGTCATTTTATTCCGTCCTGTTATTTAATTACACACTCTTTTACAAATGTCACTCAACAATAGGAGGCTTCTGACTCACACATAATACTGGAAACACATCGTCAGCAGCAGCATCGGGATGATTACAGCAGCAGAACAAGATCTCCAACTTAAACAACAGAATAGACAGATTGTCAGTACCAACCATGACGACTCATAGGAGCGTTTGTCAGAGTCATTGTCTAAAAATGTCTAAACACACACGTCATTATACACACACGTACAGTTTGTGGTTGTAAAAAAGCTGCAGTTTCTGTGAGTTTATGCTACGAAACCACTGACCTAAGTTTAGAGCAAAACACTTCCTGGTTAGGTGTAATAAAAGACAGTTTAAACTGTAAATAAATGTACATAAATGCAATGTAAATACAACTAGAAAAGCACTCGGAGAGCACAGACCTCCGCCAAGGCAATAGGGTCAGTTACGCAACACCAAACTGCACACTTGAAGGATTATATTGAAAGCATGTATTTTGGGAGCACACTGGCATTGATATGTTTCATCCACTAGATGGCGGCAGTTAGTGAAGACAATATGGTCACTGAGGCAATAATATAAATTCACAATATAAATTCCAGATGGTGTTCTGGATCACCGATCACCACCAAAATCTAATCACCTGTTCCTTGTCCCAATACACACGTTTCATCCAAATTTCATCCAAATCCGTGCAGAACTTTTTGAGTTATTTTGTACACAAACAAACAAACGGCGGTGAAAACATGACCTCCTTGGAGGTAATTAGCTCTGGTTCTTGAACTGGATCCATTCAGGTTTCTCTGAACCTCTTTGCTATCTAACAAACCAGTCCACATCTCCACCAGCTGTGAGCAGAACAATTATAACTAAGATGGAGGGCTTGTTTCTTACAAATATTTATTTTAATCCAGAGCATCGTCCAACTGTTAATGATAAGAACTCACATAAAACGGTTACGTGTGAGACTCTTTTCTCTCTGTCCAACCTGTAGAAGCCACTGAAGTGCGGCTGTTTTTTGGTCACAACTTTTCAGTTTCTGAACCAATTTATTTTGGTTACAGGGTTAACGGTTTAAAGCAGAAAACATTCAGTGTTGGTGGTAAAATGGTCTGAATGAATCAAAATGAAGTCGTCATGTTAATTATTTTATTAAACGTTTTAGTTGAGAGCAGAAGCCAAAAGGTCAATAAATGTTACCTTAACATGTTTTTTCTTTACGTAAATCTTAATGTAAGTAACTCAGCTGTCAGATTAATGTAGTGAAGGAAAGGTTGGATATGTTCATGTTGCATCATGTTGATTAGAGCCTGAATCAGCAGCAGAGCGTCGTCTGTGGCGCCCTGTCCTCTGCCTGGCTCCTCCTCCCCAGGTGGTCTGCGGCTCGAGCTGCCTCTCTTTCATTCCCTCCTCAAGGTTAAACCCGCAGCTCTGACAGCCGTGCTCCCCTCAGGCCGGAGGTCAGGCGGGGTGACGGTGGGCAGGCGGTGGCGGTTCGTGCAGCCCTGTGAAGGACGGGCTCACTGGAGGCGGAGGAGGCTCGGGTGGCGAGCAGAATAAGGAAACAGGAGGGTGTCGCTGCGGCAGGCAGAGCGGAGGTGTGAGGCTGTTGTGAGTCCACACGCGGGTGTTTTTGTGTCTTTATAGGACACTGTGGATGGATGTGGGACTAATGAAACCAGGGCAGGCTCCTGGTGTTGGCCACAAGTGGGACAAGGTTACCCTCTTAGGCTGGAAATCTCATTATGATATAAAAAAAAAGTGCTCTGTGAGATAACTGGGTCCAGATCCTCAAATGTGACGACTTTGGGGCAAAACAGCTGTTTTCTCCAACAAACTCTGCATTTTTATTACTTTCTGATGTTTAGAGAACAAAAGATTAATCGACTAATCTAGACAATAATTAACTGATTAATTAAGATGAATAGTTCTCTATAACTAATGTTTTATCTTCACTCAGTGAGATAATAGGTGGATTGTCTTTATCGTCCCTGGAGGGAAATTTGTTTTCAGAGCTGTTCACTAAACATACAGCTGCCATATGGATCCATATATATATATATGTATATATAGGGTTTTTCTTATTTTTTTTTCTAAATATGTTCAACATTGTAGATTAATATGGAAGTTATTGACAGTTTTTCCTGTAAAAAGAAGAACAATAACTAATGATTCTCAGATTAATGTGGACGAGACAAAGTAAAAAGAGGAGCATGAGCTTTAAATGTGCAGGTGAGCTGAGGTGCAGTTCTTTATTACACACACACACACACACACACACACACAGTTCTCAGAGGTTTTCCTTTGTTCCACGTTCAATAAATGTGCCTAACTCACACTGAACCGGCTCAGCAGCACTTCATCACAGCTCCCGTTCCAACAGTTTGATACTTTTAACGAACACAAACATCTTTTTTATTTCCTGTAACTGTTGTGATTAATGACCAGTGTCGTCCTCTATGTTGTGTTGGTGTTTCATCCTCCGCTGCAAATCAAATTTCCTCTTGAGGGGCAATAAAGATCTGAACTGAACAGAACTTTTTGATAGATGGAACTACTTTTTGCTCCCTAATCAGCCTTTTTCTGAATGACTCGAGTGTTTTTTTTTATTTCTAACGAAGCAGAATTACGTTCTCGAGTTGCTTGATTGTGATATTGTTTTTTCTGTTACAACCCTGATTCCAGAAAAGTTGGGACGTTGTCTAAATGCAACAGAAGTTAATCGTGTTAATCCTTGGTGACTTATATTCAGTTTCAACTTGTACAAAGACCCTTTATTTAATATTCAAACTTTTATTTTTCTGTACATTTCATACGGAGACGCATTTTTTTGGAAAATGGTCTCTTCCAAAGGTGCAGCTTTACTGTTTTCTGACTATAAATTGTGGCACAACAGAGAAATAAGTGGCTTTTTGTGCAAACCGGAAAAACTTCCACCATTTTTCTTTTTCTCTTACATCTATTTTTATTCCTCCAGTCCGACAAAAATAGCCGAGCGTTAATCAGAATGCATAATTACATCTGGATATCCGCCTGGGTTACATCACTGATTGCAGCTTTGATCAGCTGATGTAACGGGACACTGATGGAGTGCACTTTTTTTAGTTTAGTGAGTTTAGACGCAGCAAATCTTTTAATTATGATCAAAAGGTATTTTGTTGTGTTTGGAAGAACAAAGCCAGCGATTTCAAACGCATTAATGATAGATGTGTTTTGAATTATGAACCGTTTATCCCATGAATCATTGAGCGGACGACTGGAGTTTTGTCGAGGATGAATTCAAACGGAATGAAACTTTCGGTTTTGAGGAGTCGCTTGCAGCCAGTTTACCGACTCAGTCGCCTCACCCCGGACCGCCGTATTGGATGGGTCACGTAATTCCGGCTGAAATGGAGAGCCTTGTCCAGACCATCCAGCCTATTTCTCGGTAATAGCCTGACCGAGCTCCCTGAAGAGGCCAATTCTGGCCAGCAAGGCCCACTTAAATTCTCCGTGAGACAGAGGAAGAGAGAATAGCGTCTGTGGAGCCACTTAAAAGCCCCTGGGTGAAAATGGGATTTCTGACCTGCTCCACTGGTGCTGCAGCTCTGCAGCCAGATTGGCTGTCAAGGCGCTGCCAGGTGGGAGAGGGGAGGGGGGAGGGGCGGGGGGAGGAATGGATGGATGCTGCTGCTGGTGATGGTGGAGACCACTAGGACCTCATTAGCTCAACATTTCATCAAACACTGTGGCACCGCGGTGGCTCTCACTGCCTCCATACATCTCCTCCTCTTCCTCCATCTTTCCTTCTCCCTTGTTTTTATGGCTCCCTCCCTGGATCCGGCTCCCTCTGCTCCTCAAGGTCTCATTAACCAGATGAGGCCGTTCAGCTGGTAATCTGCCACTAAGTCAAAGTCAGCAGATGAGGATGATAATGACACATTTCCCTCCCACACACACACACACACACCCAGCAATCATTTGTTCTTGTTAATGCCGTGAAAATGTAAATTTGTTATGGCTATAAGAATGTAAATAACCTCCATACTTCTGCTGGGGGAGATTCTTCCGGGTGCATTAGAGGGCTCTGCAGGTTCCTGCTTTACATGTCATTGCTTTTCAGTGCAGAGGGGGAAACCAAAACACACACACACACAGACCAACAACATGTAGAGCGGCTTAACATACACAAACAGGTTTATGTTAATGCAAACCTAAATGAGCACATGAATGTACAGATGCATGAGTTTCTGGATACCAACAACAGGACGGCGACTGTGTGCATGAAAAACACATTTTATATGAGAGATGATGAACCGTGAGCGGCTCATAATTACAGCAAGAACCCTGACAGTGCAGACCTTGATTCACCCGCAGTAATGACTTATTATATTACATTATCCTGCTTATTATCAGTGTGGAAGAAGTACTAATACCACACTGGGAATACTCCACTACAAGTACAAAAGTATCAGCATTAAGATGGACTTAAAGTATCTAAAGTAAAAGTACTCTTTTTGCAGAAGATTGTTTTGTATATATTACTGTATTATTATTATTGATGCATTTAAGTAAGCAGCATTTTAATTTCCTCTAGATAGGGCTTATTTAACTACAAAATAAACTTATGTGGTTTAAATTATAAAATATCGTAATAATTTTATATTGGTCACCTTTTATTTAATGTTAAATCTCGACCTGAAAAGTAACTAACGCTGTCAGTTAAATGTAGTGGAGTAAAAATTACAATATTTGCCTCAAAAGGTAGTGAAGTAGAAAAAAAAATGTAGCTACTTTCTATAGAAATCAACAGTTTGGCACAAAGTACTGACTTTAAAGCAGATTTTGTTCAATTAAAAAGGATTTTATTGCTGCAACTTAAACAAAATAGTGTGTTTGTAGCCTCCTTATATTGTGTTATTTTATTTTTTAGATTAATTAGATTCTTTGAACAGTGCCTCAGCCCGTACTGTGTTCACTTTACTGTTTATTCGAGTCCGTCTTTCAGTTCTGTGGATTTCTCTCGTCAAGCTTTTAACCTCTCTCTTGTTTTCTTTGCGGGGGTGTTTCAGTTCACTAATTAACCAAGAATCAAAAGTTTTGCGCTCTACAAACAAATTATAATTATTAGGAAAATCTTCCGTGGAAAGCTCGGAGATTTTGCCACAACTGACGGGAACGTTTTTATTTATTTATTCTTTTATTATGACTTTAAGATTGGACCTTGCTCTGTATTTAAGAAAAAAGAGCTGATAATTCTGTAACGGACCAATCAGGATCAAGTCTTCAACAAAGCAATGAAATAAATGTTCATATTTACAGCCATGAGATAATAATAATGAGATTTGAATGGACAAAATGCCCCCCAAAAAGTATTTCTTTGGCTCTATTGCTCAGATTAAATATTAATTTTTCCTAATTGAATCCATTTGTCCTATAAAATGTTTCATCACAACTGATCAGTGACATTCAAATGATTAGTTCAGCCTTAAACATTCAGTTTATCAACATACTGCAGAAGACAAACTAGCAAATTAGTAAAAAATTAAACCAGACGTTTCATTTCTGCTCAAAGTTTGACAGACATGATTAATTGTTTATGATTCCTTCATGAGTTTGTTGATAATATGTGACGCAGGTATTTTATTTATGAATGTGAGCGGCTGTGGCAGTGTTTGTTTCATCCATTATCTACGTTCTGTTTCTAAGATTTTTAACAATACAGGATATGAATAATAACAGGAAAAAGGAAAGAGATTATTAAAAAAAAGGGGAAACTGTCGACAGAGTTCAAAATAAACATGTTTATTAGTAAGTAAATGTATATATGCACCGATCATTTGTACACATGTGAAACAAACGGAGGCGGACTAAATCCAATAAATGCCCTGATCTGATGTGTTTCACTCTGATTTGATGCTTGGATTAAACCCGTGTGATGAAGTGATAAAGCTGTAAACAGTTTGGGTATTTAATCCACATATTTACCTTATGCATTATGTTATTATCAGCTATTTCTTTCATGCATTTCCTGCAGAGTTCCCGAGTTTCAAATATGCTGAACACTTTGGAGCGTCATGTTTGATAAGAATTCAATCTGATTTTCATGCATCAGCACCGTTGTTTTGGAGGTAAACACACAGTCTTTGTTGTGTGCGAGTGGGAGAGAGATGTAAGGTGAATCCTTTGTAAGACCCCGGGGTTTCTACCAATCGCAAAGCAATATGACAAGCTACATATCCCCAGGAGGCTCTGTCGCTACCCATTTGTCAACAAAGCATTTTCTGCCTCAAACACACAGCAAAGCTTTTTACCAAAGTCCCCCTAGGTGTGCATTTCTGTCTGCTTTGCATATTTCTGTATAAACTGGGGCTAAACACAACTTTCAGAGCATTTTTGACTTGTGGAAAAAAAAGAGTTTGTAGAGTTTAGAACAAATATGGTGCAAAACTCAAAATTCTGCTGGCAGTGCTGCGGGTGCTTCCACAGGGAGCGAGGAGGCCAAACATTATGATTCACAGAGTATATTTGTGGGAGAGTTTTATTCTGAATCCTCCTGTTTACTTCATTCTTGTTTTCTTCCATCAATCAGCCTCCCAGGATGCACTGCCAGACCTGCGCCCTGGTGACCAGCTCGGGTCACCTCATCGGAGGCGGTCGGGGCGAAGAGATCGACCGGGCCGAGTGCGTCATCCGCATGAACGACGCCCCGACCTCCAGAGGCTACGGCCGCGACGTCGGCCGCCGCACCTCCCTGCGCGTCATCGCTCACTCCAGCATGCAGCGAGTCCTGCGGAGCCGCCACGAGCTGCTCAACGCCAGCCAGGACACGGTGTTCATCTTCTGGGGCCCCAGCAGCTACATGAGGCGCGACGGGAAGGGTCTGGTGTACAACAACCTGAGGCTGATGAACCAGGTGCTGCCCAAACTCAAGGTCTACATCATCTCCTGGCAGAAGATGCTGCAGTTTGACGAGCTCTTCAAGAAGGAGACCGGCAAGGACAGGTAAGGAGGGAGATAATCAGTGAGCGTTCGAGTGAAAAATACAGGCTGTTCTCCCAAAAACATCAGTACAGTTTGTACAAACGGCAAAATACGACTCATTCTTACACTGTAGACTGTCCTCCGCCATGTCTTTAGGACGTGGGAGTAGTGACTGAAGATGACGAGTCGTACAGATGGTGGACTTTCACCCAGAGAACGAGGTTCATGTGAAAACAAAAGTAAACGATTTTTTACCTAACTTACTTTTTTTTTACGTAACTTTGTAACGTAACTTCCGTTTTCCGTTTTTACATAATTTTGGTTAGGTAAATTCCGATTTTACGTAACTTCCGTTTTTATTTTGAAAAACTTTAATATGTGTCGTTGGGTGGAAATGACAAATTCAAAGTGCCTTACATTAAGACATTATAAAAGGACAACAATTAAAAACAGCCATCAAAGAGCAAGAATACATTAAAAACAATCTCAAATCGAGTAATCAGGTATAAAATGAGAGATTAAAAGCCACAGTGCAGTGTCAGAAATGAATAATTATTGATTAAATAAAAGACAGCGTCACACAGAAAAGTTTCCCGTCTTGATTTTAAAGAACTGGAAGTTTTGTTTCAGATATTTAGAGCTTAAAAAGTGAACGCTGCTCCTCCATGTTTGGGCCCCGGGGACAGAGAGCAAACTTGTCCCAGACGACCTGAGAGCTTCACGATGCAGCAGAACACCAGAAACTTATTTTAGCCCCAAACCATTCAGTGCTGTATAAACCAGCAGCAGCGTGTTTAAATCAGCTCACAGAACTGGACTGATGTGATCCAGGACTCTGAATTAGCTGCAGCTGTCTGATCGATTTATTTTTTTAGAGGGAGTCCAGATGGAGGGCTGGTGGATAAGACTTTAGATTCCCCCGCAGGGCTCCAAAAATCTATTTCTTCAAGTGGTCAGTCTCCATAGTATGAATGTATTCGTTTTACTTTGGCCCAAGGACAAGAAACACTTAGAGTGCAACAGTGAAGTCGTCCAAAGTGAAATAGTGAAAGCAGATCCACATATAGAAAGAGAGGAGGGAGGATTTGTGCTCGGGGCCAGTTCCATACTGTTGATATGTGGCAGTAAAACATCTTCTGGCCCTCAGGGCAACTCAGGGAAATACACTTTTCTAACATTCAAAGCTTCTCCAACAGATTCGACCACCGTTATTATTAGTATTTGTAGCCTCAGATTAATTCTTCTTGTGCAGAATTAATATCTTACATCTAATTCAAGCTCTGACTAACAAAACTTTTTTTTTTTTTACAAAGCTTTACACCCTATTTATCGACGCTTTGTTTAAAAATATTCCTAAAAAGTGTAGAGCTGCAACGATTAGCCCATGGACTGGAAAATATCTTTTTTTTTTATAATTGATTAATCAGAATTTTTCATGGAAAAATAGCAATAGAAAAAAAGTATTTTTGGTTGAAAGAGAAAAGAGATAGTTCATAGTTCAGACGTCAGAATGAGGTTAAAGCAGGTAATCAACTTAAACTGTGAACGTCTCGTGGTTTATTTATATTAATGCAGCATCACAGTATAAAATAGCTGAAGAACTGGCTGTCGAAAAACACAATCTGTCTTTTTTTTTTCTTTCTTTTTTTTTCAATCAAGTTAAAAAGACGTCTGTAAGCGAACATGACAATGTGTGAAGTTTCCTGCTGGTACTTGAATGCATCGCCAAGAGAAACATGTTAAAGTGAACGAATGAAAAACCTTCGTCTTTTACTAGAGTGTGCAGTGGAAATGATCTGTTTAGTTTTCGTTTCTTCAACACCTTCGTTCAAGCTGAACGCTGTTAAAGGACTTAATGAGTCCAAGCTGAGTCCTTAATGAAAACACACACACACACACACTCTGTTTGTGTGTGTGTTTGTCTGCGGTGTCACTGAATCCGACTTGAGCTCTGAGATAGATGTCAGGGGGAAATGCCGAGTAGAGGATTTGGTGAATAGCTCCGACATCCATCCTTCAGGATCTGTGTCCTATCATGGTAAATGTTTACAGTGAGCGGGCGGCTGTGATGCACTGTTATCCCTTTTTACAGCATTAGGCATTAATATCTGGGAGGCGTGTTTGAGGTCATTTCTGCGCTGTGGAGCGTGGGAAGAGAGGCAAAGAAAGCCTTAAAGTATTGCTTTTACATCTTTCTAATGTGAGTTGAAAGGAAGCTGCTGGTATGAAACAGCAGCTTTTCTTTTTTTAACCTAATTCATAAAATGCGTCCTATTGTTTTTAGGGATTTGGAGGCTGTGTATGCAGCATTAATAAAAGCAGAGTTTCTGGGTAATCAGCTGTGCGATCGGCAGCCCTGCGAGCCTGTAATTGTAATTGTGGGTTCTGCTGTTTCAGTGGAGGTAATTAAGATGGTGTGGGCTGCTGTCACATCCACCCATTTTAATAACGCTGGCAGAGGAGCAGTGAAAAACAGGTGTCCCTCTGCATCCTCTGTGTTAAATTGCCAAGTCGGAATGAGGCTCAACTGGTGATTAAAGGCAAATTAGCTTTTGAAATATTTTTTTAATGCAATATTTTATGTTCACACAACTGCTTTGTTCAGTCCAACTGTTTGGTTTCTGGCCGACACGTGTGGGCTGAGCACTGCTCCAGTTTGCTGCAATAAAATGTGTAGGTGGCGGATCGTTCAGTTTCTGAAAGATCACAGGTTTGATCCCTTTAACATCAAAACTCAGTCCGGGAAAAGTGATCTTTTGTGATTTAAAAGGTCAAAAAGAGGATAAGAGAGGTCCGATGTGAGAGCGGTGCAGCAGCAGCTGCACCAGTGGAGAGACCCGGATGAACGACCGGCGGCAGCAGAAGCTTGACAGGCTGAAACAGATATTTAATTTAGAAATAAAAGGACACATTTATAAAGAAATTCACTCCTACGTACAACAAAGTGTAAGAGTGACCTTTAAAGGCCATGCACACCCCCTGTGTGCGTTAACTGATTGTTTTCTTTTGCAATTGTGGGAAATTCAGTTAAAGTTTGTGCTACATCTGGATGGGAACAACAGCCTGTTGACAAATTGTCCAACAAGCCAAACAGGAAACATCACCTGTTTGTATTAACACACCTGGAGAGTCTTTAAATGTCTGAATAGAAAGGTGCACTCAGCTGTGTGCAGATCTCCACCAGTTGATGAGAATCTCTGATTGATTGACAGGAACCTCATTCAGAAAAACCTTTAAAGTGCAAATTTACACTATTTACACTTCAGCATCATGATGTCGTCCTGTCGGCATACTTCCTCCAGCCTGCGTGCAGTTGAGTTCTGGTGACAACAACTATGCGTCACTTAACATACATCACATCCTACGCTGCTCTGGTTGGTTGTTGATCTATCCAATAGAGCGAAGAGGCTTTTTTTTTTCCTGGTTGGGTTGAAACACGCCCCATAATCACAGAAAAATGGATCGGTTTCAGACTCACATTCTGAACAGAATCGGGAGTCTGACGTCGTCAGGATACCTAAATTCCAAAATGAAGGGGAAAAAAATGTTGTAATGGGTTGAACTGAAGTAAGACTAAACTTGTGACACAGTATGGATTGACAGTTTATACTGTATGGTTTAAATAACAGTGCAACCGGGGGACAAAAGTTGTCCAGCAAACAGGAGGACATTACGGGTTAATTTCAGTTCATACGGCTGCTACATAAACTGGCTTCATCCAGATGCACGTCCTGCACATCTGGATCATTTATTATTTTAAGACATGATGGCATTTGATTTTCTGACTTAACTGGGACTTCCTCAACTGGTGCTAAGCAGCAGTACTGGCTATTCTGGCCACTCTTCATGATATTGTTTGCACCGGCGCGTGTTGTTAGACACAAATACAATCATGTGGTCAAACTCACAGGACGCCAAAACCAAGAGTAAGATGTTCCTGCAGAAAAGTGGCCTGCAACAGTTTAGATGAGGGTTGTTTTTAGTTATTTTAGCCGATTGCTGGAAATGTGTTTGTGATGTAGCTGAAGCAGATTTTGATGGCTCCTCCTGTCACCCGGAGGAGTGAGGAGGGCTTTAAAAAGTGCATAAGAGTGAGGAGGCAGGAGCAGAACATGGGTTACTGCATCGAAGACAGCTGGGGTTAACAAAAACCCTTGTTGTTTTATGTCTATTTTAAGTTATGCATCCTTATCTTCAGTAACATTTGAAGGCTTAAAATGAACAACCATGTAAAGTAGGAGGAGTGTATCTAAGAAACGACACAAAATAGAAACAAAAAAATGAAGTCTGCTGCAAAAACATGCATGAAAAGAGCTTTATTCTCGCTGTGTTCACCCCTGAGGAATGCAGAGAAAAGAAAGAAAGTGATGCAACAGAAATGGGAGCTGTGATCAGACAGAGAGCGGCACGGCAGTCGAGTAGACACAGAAGTACCTTAACTCAGTAATCAGCTCTAAACAACTTGTAATCACTGCAGTCATTAAAGGCGTCGGGGTATAAATAAACCTGACTGCTGATGGAGCGACGAGCCAAAGAAACCAGTCACAAAAAAAAAGATTTTTCCACCAAAACGTGTTCTCAGCACACAGATAATGATGTGTAACAGGTGTTCAGCTTTAACTAATTGCACACCTTCATGTGACCTCAACCTCTCACACAACCACCGATATAATAAAGTCAGTGACAACACACCTGCTCTGCAGAAATGAATCCGGTGCAGCAACAAAGAGCAGCACGATCCGTTCTGTCATCAGCTCCCGTTTTATAATTACAGAGAAATACACGTCTTGACTAATTTGATTCTCTGATATTATCCTTCTCAAAGTAAATGGAGCACTCTGCCTGCAGGCTGTGATTTTATTTTATTTTATTTGATGATATTTTTTAGAAGGCAAAACTTGTTTTCTTGCCTCTGCACCATCATAATGGAACCAGTCGTCTCCTTTTATTAAATACGAGCAAAAAAAGAAAAGAAATAATCACGCTTTTTAATACAAATACGCTTTTAAGACTGGAGGATCAGCACACAATTAGACTTCTCATTAACTGGGTACTTTTGCCAGATTTTCAATACCAAACTGTGTAAACACGAGGAGCCGCGGCGCTCCTGTTCGCAGGGAATAAATCCGTCTTCCCACTCACAGCTTGCTTCCGGTCCTTTTTAAAGACAGCCATTGAAGCTAAGAGCTTGACATTTCACACCACATTATTCATCAGCATGTTCATAAACAAGGAAATGAGGAAGACTTCTTAAGTGAGATTAGCTGCATGGCTCCTGACTAAGACCTCGGCGCATCCACCACAGACTGCTGGATGACAAAATGTTGTGCTTTGAACTTTGGAAGTTTTCTCATTTGCAAAAGGAGAGAGTGTGTGTGTGTTTATTCGTGTGTGTGTGTGTGTGTGCTGTTGTCATAGTGAAGCCCAGTGGCCGTGTTTGCATATCACAACAAATCAACATGTTCCAGACAACCTGGCTACTGTCGTAATTAAATGAAAATGAGAAGTGTGTGCCTCGGCTGCGATAGCATCACTTTGGGCCGACACTGTTGTTTGTCCGTCCTGGACAGACTCTAATAAAGATGAAAGTCGGACAAAAAGTGCGTCATCACTGTTCATCACACTGTCAGTCAGCGCCGTGCGGATTGATTGATTCAGGAACACACAGTGCAGCAACAAGAAGCAGCCATTTCTCCTGCAAACACTGTTTTTGGATTCAAGGGCGGATTGAAGTGAAAAAACAGAAGCAAAAAGGAGAGGAGTCGTTTCTGTTTGCTTAACAGGAGAAACTACAAGTGAATAGGTTAAAAAAACAGATATCACCATGAAACTTCACAAATCGATTGCCCACATTTATGGTACAATATGTAACTTTTATGCTTTTAAAGTATTGTGTTGAGTTGTGTACTTGCATTGTCCTAAATGTTTCCCAAACGATTTACATTTTACTCAGGAACGTGCTCTGTGTGCGTCACCTGTCAGTAGCCGTGTTTCCATTAAAGTCTAATCAAATTTAAAGCGACATTTTTAAATAACGCCTCAATTCAAATGCAAATTGAATTGTCTTTATTGTCATTGTACCAGTACAACAAAATTAACAGTACAATCCCTTAAAGTGCAGTAATAAAATAAATAGAACATTAAAAAGCATGAGACCTTTAAGAGACGTATATACACAAAGAACACAGTAACACTAACGTTTCATCAAGAAACAAGACAGTCAGATAGGCACAGTTACACCATGTTACTATTGCACAGTTGGAGATTTATAGGAAAAATTGTCTGTGGTGTTTAGTACATTTATGGCTTTGGCAGAAAAACATTTTTCTAGTCTGTTACGGACGTTTCCATCGGCAGCAAATAAACAAAGCTGCAGTAACGTTCTTTGGCCAGTAGATGGCAGTGTAATGTGTTGCTGTAGGCTAATCTGTCAGTAAACAAGAGAAGAAGAAGAGATTAAAAAATAATAAAAAAGATGTTGCTAATCGGACACCTTGAGAGAAAATGGAGAGAAGTTTTCAGGAATTGGATTCAATTTGGCAACTAATTATTGTTTCATGTCGGAGGAAACAGCTGTCATATTATTTCCGTGTCTGATTTGAATTGTGACACGTATTCTCTGTAATAGTTCCCTAAAAAAAGTGGCACAAGTAGCATCTTTGTCATATTTTGTCCTGGTTATAACATTCCCTCTGTAGCTTCTCTGTGTTTCTTTTCCACCATCCTGCAGCGGGAAATGTTCAAAATACAAATGCTTAACAAGCTTTTCATTGAGGGATTTCTGCCTGACGTGTATCTCCAGCCTACACGATGAGAAAATAAGAGAAACCTTTTCAAACAGCCAGGTAAATCCTCCACTCCAAATGTGTCACCCTCATCAACCTGCAGGCGAGCGGGCGGCGAGGCGTCTGCCTGCTTGTTCTTGTCAGGACTTTTCTTATCAGGCCGAGCCTTTGTTTTTCCTGACTTGCCGAGTTGAAACCTCGGCTGCCGTGGATGTTTGTGTGGGAACAGACGAGGAGCAGTAACGAGCTCGGTGGAAGCAGCAGGGTGACGAGGTGGACGAGAGATCAGGAGATCCTGTCATACTGCACTTAAACACCAGTTTGATCCTCCTCGCTGCTGTTGGCGTCGTTCAGAGGAAAGAGTTTATAGCTCAAGAAAAGATTTGTTTGTTCACTTCATCAGGGACAGTTCAGCTATCAGCCGTCAATCAGACGCTTTGTGCTCTCCAGATAATTTACAACTGTTAGAAGAATCTTCCAGTGTTTTCTGTTGAGATAAAGTTTGTTAGTAAATTTACTGGACTTCTTCCTGTGGATTGATATGATTAGACGTCCAGAATCAGAGCTCAGGATCCAGGATACCCAGGAAAATACTCAGTACCATTTTTGATCCCATGGGGGGAAAAAAACAAAAAATTAAAGAGGCTTAATTAAAAAAAACTAAAAACGAATTAGAATAACATCAATAACAACATAAAAAGACAGTAACATAACCGTAGGGCATGACAGAAATATGTAAATATATATAAAATGGTGCTGCAAAAAAACAAAGACAACAATATTTTAAGTTGTCTGAGTGAGTAAAAAAATAAATATATAAATATAAATACCAACTAGCAACAATAACCTAAAAAAGAACAGTAAAATTAACTTTAATTAACTTTATTTAATATTTAATACTTAATACTATTTAATGCTTCCACATTGTTTAAACTCAGGGTGTCAGTCTTTTAGATTTTTAGCCAAGTTTGTTTTGCTTCTTGACTTGTCTGCCGTCACTTTAAGATATTCACACAACAGGAACATTTTCAGTGTAATAGCAGCAAAAAGTGTGCAGCAGAAATAGAAAGAACAATCAATAAAATAACAATACATAGAAACAAGCAGTATTAACAATAGACATTGAAAGATTTAAACAATACTAAATATAAGATTTAAAGGTAATTTTGTAGCATTCCTTGTAAATCGGCTTATCAACATGAAGACAGTTCTGTTGCAAATGAATCTAATCCGATGCTATTTTTTTTTAGTGTCGATTAGTATTTGAGTATCGTTTTTTTTTTTTTAC
Organism: Serranus cabrilla; assembly: GCA_903364295.1. Taxonomy (NCBI): domain Eukaryota; kingdom Metazoa; phylum Chordata; class Actinopteri; order Perciformes; family Serranidae; genus Serranus; species Serranus cabrilla. Next base: position 190,587 of record CAFUXE010000421.1, on the reverse strand, counting down.
AACCCGAGCTGATATGTGTAATAGATTATTGCTGTTTTTCATAAATGAGACCACCGAAGGCTGTAATTGATCAGAAAGAGCTGCTGTTTCTTCTAGTTTCTCTCGTTTCAGTCTGTGTGTTTACTGATGTGAGTGGACTTCCTGTGTGAAAGATGTGGAGACACACAGTGTAAACCAAAGAAAGAGAAATGAGAGAAGATGATGCTGTTTGAGGTCCTCTCGTTGGGTCCTGATGGGACAAAGAGGCGCTGATGTGGATCCAGGGCGGGTCGGGTCAGGACAGCCGGGTCAGGGCCAAGTTTTTATGAATTATTTATCCGTTTTTTCAGTTTGCTCATTTCACCTCTTTCCTCTTTTTTGTCTTTTACATTTTTCTGTTTCTTTCGCCAGCTTCAGGCCGGAGTCTGTTTAACCGAGTCTTTGTGTTAGGAGACGGGCTCAGCCAGGACCAGCTCCTCTGGTTCCAAGCTGTCCCAACTAGTCCAGCCCCCCTTCGTTGTGACCAGTTTCATGTCGGAACGATACTAAAAAGATAAATGTTCCTATATGAAGCTGAGTAGGCTGATTATACATCGATATATCAATTCAGAGTGAATCGATATCAAAATAGAGTGAAAAACAATTTCTTTCTCCACAGTTTTTGGCCAAACCCTGACAATAGGTTGGACTTTGCTGCTGGGCAATTTGGGACCCAACAGCCAATCAGAGCTGGTCACCTAATGTTAAACTTTCATTACAGAATTTATGGTGTTTATGCAGATGTATGTTGGTCCTGGAAAAAGCTCTGTGTCCTTTTTCATTTAGATCTAGCCAGCTCACAGGAGATTTACAATGTAAAACATTGACTTTTATGACCTGAACTTAACAAAGGAATGATGTTGCCTTAAAATGCTCCTCTCCCTTCAGTTTAATGAATCTTAAATCCTCTAATAAGCTGACTTATCCTGTCAGGATGGAGCGTGAGGGGGAGTCTCGCTGGTTATGTGTGAGTGATAGTCAGGACTTTGCAGTGAATTCAGTTGACCTTGATTTGCAACATAAAAATGAAACATTTTGAAAAATATCAAAAAAGTCTTATAATAACCTCTAGTAACACTTTAGAATTTAGCTTTTGGATTTCTAAGTTAAGGGTTAAATCACAATCACCTCTCAGCAGCACGGCTCTGTGGATGGCTGGTGTTTCTGTCAGTTGGTCCACCACTTCACTCAACTCTGAAATAGCTCAACAATTACTGAATGGATTGCCGTGACATTTGGTGCAATTATTCATTTTACCAAGAGGAGGAAATCTTATTACTGCGTTCATCCCCTGATGTTTCATTCAGCTCCACCAGCAGGCCCAAGTTCCCACTTCTCCAGTGAAATATCTCATCTTTACAACCAAATTCTGTATAGATTCTTTGACTTTTCCTTGAGTTTAACATTTCTAAAATGTCTCTACAGCTGTTAAATAGTTATAAAAATGCTCTGGCTCACATTTATACAGTTTTACTGGACAACTTTCCAGCTTGTTTTATAACAAAATACTTGCAAAATGAATCCACTAAAGCTGCACTTTCTGTTTGGTGAATTATCAAGTCATGATAAATGCCAGACATGGCTGTAGTCTCAGTCTGACTCCGGTCCAAGCCTCCACTCTGATACATCTTTTTAAACAATAGATTCGAGTATATTCATTATAAAATGCCAGTCGTGGTACTTGCCAGCCCATCATCTTCAGCCCCTGCCAAGAGTGAATGTTCCCATCAAGCTTCACTTCTTCTGTTATCTGGCAAATATAAAGAAGTTTGAAAGTTTTGGCTTTGTACCATAAAGCAATCTTTGTGGGTTATTTGTGCTGTTTGTTTTCCAGCAGCTCAAAAATCTAATAAAAAGCTGTCCAGTCTTATTCAAATTGAATGCTACATATTTATTGATTAAATGAGGAAGTTAATCTAATGTAAATGTGCTCTGAGTGGCATTGAGGTTGTTAATTTATTTATTGCTCATAAATTGCTGTTGAACAGTGATGTTTGAGGCTGCCGGGCGTGTTGTTAGGGTCCGAGCATCGACCGCAAGGGTCGGCGAGGACCCTATTGAAACTGTAATTAGGGTCCGAGCATCGACCGCAAGGGTCGACGAGGACCCTATTGGAACTGTAGTGTT
>CAFUXE010000421.1:159315-186962 GCA_903364295.1 Serranus cabrilla | reverse complement strand
ACAGGTTTTCTTCAGTAGCACTTTGGCCTTTATCAGTTTAAAGACGTTAGCTTAACCCTCCGAACACCAACCAGACATTATTTTTCTGTTTTCTGTTTACTGCAACATATAAAATCTGTAGAAATCTCTGTGCAATCAGCACAATCATGAACAACTCAAATGTGTCTTTGTGCAGAATAACACAGTTTGAAAAAAACACAAGTTGAATTTCTCTGATAAACAAATATTGCCTGATTGCAAAGACGCCTTGATTTAATGAATAATATTTGCAATTTAAAATTAATAAAACAGTAATCCTTCAAAGACAGAATTTTTTTTCAGAAAATTTGAATAATATGGAATTTATTCATACAACACTTTTCCAAGTGTCCACCTGTGTCATAATTATTTGAAAAAATCTGTTCTCCACATGCTATATTATTTTCAGTGTTTTCCTGTCTGCCGTCTCTCCTGTCCTCTCCTCTGGGCTCTGTGTAAACAGCCTTTCCTGTCCTCTCCTCTGGGCTCTGTGTAAACAGACTCTCCTGTCCTCTTCTCTGGGCTCTATGTAAACAGACTCTCCTGTCCTCTCCTCTGGGCTCTATGTCAATAAAAATAAAAATAAAAAATTTTAAATATAAAAAATATTTAATCACGTGCTGATCACGGAGTCGAGAGAAAAACATAAAAACGGAGCACTTCTCCTTTCTTTCCCTGTCAAATCCAGCTTTTGCCATTTAGACAAAACCTGCAAAGGGTCAATTACCTGGTTTAAACTGAGGATTTGTATCATATGTGATGGTAAATAAAATACATTTTGCTGAGGACTGTTTGCTGGATCACTTTGTTCTTTAAGAAACCGTCAGGGCTGATTTTTTGTTTTTAATCTAGAGGATAAATCAACAATTGCGAGTTTTTTGGAGGTTTGTTAAATCAAGACTAAAGAAGAGCCTGTAACTAACTTGTTGAGTTAGAAACCCAGATTTTGCTGGTGAAGTATCTCAGAAAAGAAGGCGCAGGCTGTGGTGTTTTTGATCAGAAATCCCCTGCAGTCTAATTGGAACGGGATGAGGAGGCGGAACAGCCTGGCTCCCCTGAGCAGCGAGCTTATCAGCAGCTTTGAAGTTCCTCCCTCGACCTCGCAAAAGAAAACAGCAGCAGATACGATCTTTGATGGTGGCAAAACTCAAAACATATCGGGGCATGATGAAATGTTTTGGGACGTTTTTTTTCTCTAACTGCTGCTGACTGAAGGTCATTAGGAATAAACTGTAAACTGCACGCACATTCCACCGATCCTGCTGAGTGGAAATTTGATTAAGGATCCTAGGAGGACCAAAGGAAAGGACACTCTCATTCTGTCTATCAGCAGCAGGATCAACACCAGATGAACATGGCTGTTTCTGTTAGAGTCCGGACAGTTTGATCTGCTGATATTAGCCTCTGGATACAGATCGATCTGTATGGGTTGTAGGTCGTAAGTTATGCAATATAAAAACTCTCTTTTTACAGAATATAATCCAGAAAAAGATGCTCAACATAAATGTTGTCATCACAGAGAGAGAGTTCAGCAGAGCGCACTTCGACTTACAATCTGGCGACAAACAGCACAAAATGAGACAGAAATCTGCTGTCAGCGATGTCAACTCTATAATGTCATTCAACACAAAGGGCGAGAGCTTAAAGTCACTGCAGCTAAATATAGCTGGTGTCAAGATAACAGCCAACACGAACATGAACTCACCATGTTCTAACCGGACACATTACAAACACAAAACTGGGTTTATGTTTCCAATACGCACCAAGACAAAAACCTTTTTACTAAACATTCAATGCAGTCTCATAGTCACAGGAAAGAGAAGCTTAGAAGTAATTTGGTTCCATATATGCAGTATATTTCATAATAATCAAGTGGAATAAAATGGCAATTCAGTCTGAGTTTCCCCCACAAATAACTGATCTGACCAACAGGCTAAAAACAAAAGCAGGGCTAGTATACTATAACATATAGCACTGTGACATCACCCATTGGTTAGTGGACTATCGCACTGAGTTTGGCATTTTGTTAATCGTCTTCCTGATAATTTGGAGACAGAAGGGACCATAGCAGGCTGTCAATGATAAGCTAGCCCCGCCCTAAATCCCCTGCTATATCAGCTATTGGACTCTAAATGGGATCATAATGTACTGAATAAACATCATACTGCATTAAAGAAGACTTAAAACTAGCGATTGAGACCACAAAGTTATTGTGAAAATCTTAACTAAGGTATTAAATCAAGTGAGAAGTCGGCTCATTGTCTCAGACTTCAATACAATCAGACTTCTTTTTGCAGCCGGTGGAGTCGCCCCCTGCTGGCCATTAGAAAGAATGCTGTTTTAAGTCATTCTTCAGAACCAGAGGTAACTTATCCTTCTTTTATACAATTAAAGCAGATGAGACAAAGAAGAGCAGCCATCTGTCACATTTGAGAAGCTTTAAATTGAACAGTAAGTTCATAACTATGTCTGCAGGAAGTTGACTGCTGGACTGAACCAAAACTGCAAGCTAAAAAATGCTACGAGGCTCCAAAACTGCTCAGCGTCTGCAGGACTGAGGTGTTTGGGAGCTGCAGGTCGGAGCACTTGGTGAAAATAATCAAACTCTTTGGAGTGACGCCTCATTTGTCAGCGCGGCCCTCTTTGATTGATGGAGCACAAACACTGAGTTTCGTTCTGTTTTCAGCTGCACAGAAGGAGCCCAAATTATCTGGAACACATGAAGTAACATTTTTATACAATCAGTCCAGATCCGCTTTAATGACACCTCACTGCGTCCAGGGGGAGTTACGGCTGGGAGCAGGCCAGTGTTTATATGTCGCTGGTAAGTGCAATAAAAACTCATCCTCCAGCTCAGCTTTTGAGGCTCTTAGCAGACCTATAAACCCAGAGAGGTTCGCTGGCCAGAGGTGACCTCATGGAAAGTCTGGCAGCGGCGGCGGTTTGCTCAGTTTGAGGTGTCCCACCAGCCGCCACTGTTCAGACCCAGGACCAGTACCACTCCAGTCCACAGCTACAATATTTAAAGAGGCAGTTTGTCACAGTGGGATTAATGTTGTCAGACATTATGAGCTGGAGATACCGAGTGCAGACAACAGGACCACACAGATTAGAGAGGTAGTATTTCATGGAGGCAGAGGTGATCTCACTGGCTGGAGTCGAGGAACCCGTTTTTACGATTAAAAGCCTCATGGCTTCATCTGCTGAGGTTCAAAATCAACAGCTGATATTAGCACTGCCTTAGCAGATTTTAATCTAAAAAAAATATGTATCCATTCATTACAACAATTACATCGTTTATATCTAGGGTTGGGCAATGTCTTGATAGATACCGATCTCTCAGAGTGAGCTCAGTTTCACTTATTTCTTGTTTTAGAACAATCCTGATACCAGAAAAAGTTGTGACACTGTGACAAATGAATACAAAAAGGATGCATCAAACTCAGAATGAGTGGACATATCTACAGAAAGTAAAACTTCCTCAGTCTGAGCATTAGATATCTTGTCTTTGTCCTGGATTCAATAGAAAGTGGGTTGTGCATTCTGTTGTAGTTGGGCTTTTTTAAGAAGTTAATACTGCAAATCAATGTACAATTATTCATCGAATCGGCTCCAAAATTAAATAGATTTTAATTAAATTTGGGGACAATAGTTTTACATAAACCTGCTGACAAACAAACAGAACAGATAATCTCTCCTTGTTGATCCATTCAGCACTTTGGTTCTGGTGGATAATGAGCATTACAGCTTTATGTGAAGATTAATAATCATGTGGATGTTTTTATGTTCCTTTTGTCAAACACAATAAAGAACACCAGTTGATACATCATTATCTGAGTTTCTTGAATTCCCAAATATTGGTATCAGTATGAAACTCCAGCATGTGTCAGGCTTTAATGAAGATACCCAGAACTGTGTCGAAGATACTCAGAAGTGTCCTTTATAGCAGAGCCAATAAAACTCGTTTGAGGTTTACGAGACACTTTAATCTAATTAATTCAACATGGGATAAACGCTCTTGTCTGCAGCAGCCATAATTATGCTCAAACAAAGTTTATTTTTTGTTTCTGGGGTATCTTTATTTGATATGAAGACGCTTTGGGACAAACTTCCTAACAATCCAGAACTTCAAACAAGAAGGCCGTGATTTACCACATGTGGAGTTGATATTTTGGATAAATAATTTGTGTCATGACGGGAAAGTATCACTCATAAATGTTATTGCTATAAGCAGCAGTACCCATATTTTTATATAGCCATGTGTTTCTTTTAAATATATTCTTATTGCTTTTCTTATCTATGTAACGAACTTTGAGTTTCCTTGTTGTTATCAGGTTACTTGTGCAGCAGTGGTGATGAAAGAGAACAAATTTTGATCCCGGTGTTGTTTGAAAATATAGTTCTATTTGATATGTCCAGTTATTAAAGTCACATGGAGGCGAGCGAAGAGTCGCACCTGGTTTGGATTCCCAGGTCTTCATGTGTGATGACTTTATCAGATAAAACTGCAGAGTGGACGTTACGTTTCCTCTCAGTTTCCCTGGAAAGTGTCTGTGCTTGCTTTACAGAGGCGACTCATGTCTGCATGTTAATGTTACCTTCCACTTACACATCATTACCGTCTGCCTTTCCTCTAACTGAGCCTGTGATTTAAAGTTAGTCACAAATTAGTCACAGAGGGTTTCATCTGGAGAAAGCACATTTGTTATGATTTGCAGGTCGGTGCGGTACTTTTATCTCAACAGGACTAAACATTCTGCACGGCTGTAACGCTCTTGACACAGCAGAAATATGCATTCATGTAAGTGAATTAAACTTTGCCCTCCTGGTGGACACATTTTCTAAATTACTACTTGCAAACATGCAGCTGAGAAGAGCTCTGTTGTTCAAGCATGTGGCCTCCTGACCTCTGCAGTCACATCTGTTCCTGTTCTCTGGCTTCAACTTGTTGTATGTGAGTGCAAATAAAAAAAGACGACAGACATTTCTTATTACTTAAGCTCGTAATGGCCGGCGATTTATTGATGGAGCTCTGCTTTTCATTGCGGCGATCATTAGAGTCTTAAAGTGATAAATCCTTGGAAGTGATTTCTCAAAACTACAAAAGTTACAATGTCAACATGTCAAAACTGGTCAAGATGTGAAGGGAGATCCTCCCAAAGCGAAACCTCTCCCAGGGCCAGAAACAACCTTCATACTTCAAAAAGTCTCAGGGACTTGGTCAGACTCTGGTTCAGTGTCTGGGTCAGAGTCTCTGGGTCAGACTCTGGGTCAGACTCTGGATCTGGTTCAGTCTCTGGTTCAGACTCTGGTTCAGACTCTGGTTCAGACTCTGGGTCTGTCTCTGGGTCTGTCTCTGGGTCAGTCTCTGGGTCTGTCTCTGGGTCAGTTTCTGGGTCAGTTTCTGGTTCAGACTCTGGTTCAGACTCTGGATCTGGGTCAGCAGCAGCTCAGACATGGTGAGGCTGACTCTGTATTTAGTGAGATGTCGTCACCATCACTGGAATATCATGAAAACTCATCAAACAGAAAAAACTCTGTTCCATAAACTGAACTGCAGCTGCCGTCACGTTTTCCCTGGAAATATCACATCCACAGCTCTCCTCAGACACACCAGCTCCTTCTTACAAGGAAACATCAACGTGTTGCCTCTGAACAAGACATCAGCAGTGTGAATCTTTCTGAGCAACACTGTAGGAATGAGGAAAAATTCACTCATGTTTTTCAATTTTGGTATCAGTTTTTAATAGCTTTTTTCTATGTGAATTTTGCAGCAGTTTTGCATGGAAAAGGCAAAATTTGGATGGATAATGTAAAATAAAAAAGTAATAAAAAAATAAAAATAAATTGCTAAATAAACATCAGTGCTATATCTTTGGTATCAGTCAATTTCTGAACTTTTGAATTAATAATACATTTTTTTTAGATTCTATTACTAATCTTTTTCCATAATTTTCATATATAAAAAACATAAATACAGACATACAACATATATACAGACACTGTCAGATACTGGTTGACCTATATATTAGTCTGTCTTAGTGTTATTTGTAGTTTTTGGGAGACATTCCACTGTGTCAGCATTAAAAATGTTATCTTTATCCAACTCCATCATTTGGACGTTGACGTCATCTCCCTGTTTGATCTGCTGCTCATTAGCATCACATCACAAACACACTCAGAGATGAGACGCAAACACAACCTCATCATTTGGCTGCAAACTCTGCATCTGTAACAAAGTGTGAACAGCATGACGCCGCGGAGAAACCATCCAACAGCTGGAAGGATCTGCTTCACACTTCATCCCGTTACTAAAAAGTAAAGCTTTCATGTCAGAAACTGGACATCCAAAAATGGGAATCAGGGATTTTAAAAATCAACCACTGAGGTTCTGTGTTTAATAAAGTTTAGTGTTAGATCAAAGTTGTTGCTTTAATAAAATAAAGTTGACTTAATGTCCAAAACAGTTGATTTAATGGCCATTTCAGCGTGTAATCTTTCCAATAAATCCACATTATTCTTCAAACATTACGTTGAGTTGGAGCTCTGCAGCGAAGATGAAATAGTTTTCCACACATGCATGTATCCTGTGTTATTTATCTGGGAGTGAAGGCTGCTGAAAGCTCATTTATCAGTGTAATAAAACTGCCCGAGGCTCGACCCAAAGAAAATGTCTCCTGGCGTTTCTGCACGTTGACGACTGATAATTGTTAATGAACTTAACACTCAATGAGCCGAATCAGCAGCTGCAGCTCAGCCAAGGAAAAGTCAGATGATCTCCAGAGGAAATTTAAAAACTTCAGCTCAATATTGAGATTTATTTTGAAGCGAAACTATGAACGGCCCCAAATCTGATAACGAAGCATCATTTATTACCACAACAGCCGCCTTCAAACACAGTTTTTGTGCTCGCGCTCTGGCCAGCGTGTTTGTGTGACACAGTTAATGACAACAGAGCAGAAAGTGAGGTTATTATTTGGCTGAAAAGATGCTGACGCGCTGAATTTGTGTTTGAAACAACACTGATGTTCGTCAGAGTAAACAGATCATATGAACAAATTGAAGGTGTTTGCATCAATTTCTAGACCCAGAGTTTCCCCAATAAGTCCTCAGAGCAGCACCCCGACCTACACTGCATTATGTCAAAACTATCTCAAAGGCTTTTACAAGTCTTTTTTACAGTCTAGTGGTTTTTTTTAAGCCTTTTTAGTTGTTGTTTATTTATTGACTAAATCACTGGTTGTTCCATTGTATTTAGGATATAGTTTGTGTTTCCTGACTTAGTAGAAGCTGCCAGAAAAGAGTAAACTGGCTGCCTTTTAAAGGATTTTGCAAAAAAATAGACGCCTGTTGGAGTAACGTTTGTAATATATTAGCTGGCTTGCTAGGTCTTGTGTTGCTGCACTATCTTAGAAAAGGTGTAACATAGTTTTAATTGTAAATTATAGTATTATGAGTAATTAATCATAACAAATGCACATAACAGCTGATTATATTCAGGTCAGTGATGTGTCAGTTAATTGCACTCAAAATGTAGTGACTCAAAGTTGTTTTTCTTTCATAAATCTGTTAAAACAAACATAAAGGATGAAATGGAAATTGGATGCTGGCATTAAATTACTTGGTTCACTTCTTGTTTAACCTCAGGAGTTGCATGAGTCAAAGTTCCAGAAAGTAAAAGACATTAAATTATAGTTTTAAAATTCATTCTGTGTTGTTATTGGAATATTTAGGGGACTGGAAGCGAAGGCAGGTGTGAAGCAGCCTAAACTAATACGTGTCTGACTTGGTGCCCGTGGAAAAGTGGCATCAGAGAGCGAGCGGCGCGGATCTGATCTGTGCTGGTGAGGAGCTGGAGATGGTCTTCATTAATCTCTGGCTGCATCACACACAGACAGTATTCACTTTCAACAGGCGCGCCAATAAAACATTTTTCAATTAAATTAATTGATAAAGACTTTCAATTGATTTGCTTTAAGGACATTTCCTTGGCTGAGGCTGTTTAAAATTAACTGTCTGTCCTCAAACATAAAAGGACTGCAGCCCAAAGATGCATTCAGTCACGTTTTTAAAATTCTCCACGTCAGATCAGTTCAAGCGCCGTGCAGCTGCTAACAGGGGAAAAATCTGGTTTAACAAAAAGCTAAAAGTAAAAACACAAACAGGAAGTCAAGCTTGAGGATGTCAGTGCTGTGCATGTGTGTTTGGTTTCATTTTCATTGGTATGGAGAATGGGATGCAAGCTAAAAATAGATATTTACTGTCATTTATTAAAATAGAAAATCAAATGCTTGCCTCAAGACTTACACAACAAGGGTAATGTCAGCCTGCTCTGTGAAATACTGGTATGTTGCATTTGCAACCTTCAACACATTGAACTGTATCATATATTTCTCTGGTGGAACCAAAAAACTTGCTACTCGTCTAAAGTTGCAGACAACAGAACAAACACAAGGCAAACTGGTGCAGCGTTAGCAGCTAATGCTGCTCTGGACTGAGCCTGATTCCTCCTGGTTACTGAAGCTAAGAGCTGTTTACTTGTGAACAATAACCTGAAAATGTAGTTTAGTCAAAAAACATACTGAGAACTTAACAGAGTTGTATCTTTTAATACATTTTAAGACTACTTTTAGAGGAATTTAGTGTTTTTGAAGACTGTTGAAGACCTGCACTCAGTGATAGTTTGTTCAACGTTCAGATCGGGGGGGATTTTTGTATAAATCTCACTTTCGGTATATTCTTTGGAGAGCTGCAACATAGCCTTCCTAACAAACCATATATTTTGTAATGAACATGCTAATCTCCCCTGCAGCAGAGCAGAAAGCTCCTCCAGGGTTGGGGGTGTTGGAGGTTAACAGCTGGCTTCTGCTCCTGCAGTTATGTTTATGAGATGAAGTTTACAGCTCGTACAGGATTCACACAGCAGCTCTAATAAATGCTGGTATTAAATAAATAAGGAGCGTTTACTGGCTGTGCATTGTGTCTGTAATCTGACAGACGCCGGATCACAGCTCCCAGACTGTAAATGAACGTGACAAACTGCAGGTAAATACTCTGGGGTTTTTATTCGCCAATAAAACGTGGTTAAAGTGATTACCGTAAGGTTTTTTGAGTCAAAAGTTTTATATCTACTTTCCATAAAGAGAAACTGGCCGATGAAGTGCTCCTGCTGTAATGAAGTCACCTTTGGAAAGTGGATGTGTGTGATTGCATCATGACAGATTCACTGAGAGGGAAACAAACCATCTGCTGAACCTAAAGGTCAATATAAACATATTTTACAACCATAAAGGCTATTCACAGCCAAGAGGAATGATTCATGTTGGTTTTACTCTCTGGGGGTGGCCACAATGATTCATTAAAACCTGTAGACATCAGTTTTGATGTATTCGTGTTCCCCAGAGGATGAATACTGCTGACTTTCATTTTAACATCTATACTCACCAGGAGGTTCAAAAAAGAAAAGAAACTACGATCCTAAAGTAGCTGCAACTAACAAAATATGCCAACTATCACCTAACGTGACAATTACTAAATTATTCTAATAATTCCTTATATTATAAAATGTCAGGAAATACTGAAATGCAGGCCACAGTTGCCCAGAGCCCAAAGAAAGAAAAACAAACATTTTGAAACTGGAATCAAATCATGTTTGGAGATTTGTTTGAAAAATGATAATTAATGGATTATCAAATATTCTGCAATGTCCTAACTTGTCCATCGTACTGAGGATATACATTATGACATTATATTTCCTCTAAAGCTAACCAAAGGAAGGAGCTGAGACAATCAGTAAAATAAAATTCAAAAGACACCAAAGTTGTTAGAATTCATTGTCTGGGATAATGAATGTCTGTATGGAATTTTGCACCAATCCATCTTTAAATGTTGAGATGCTTTATTAAAAGGGGACATTATCATCTGGAGGTGGTGGTGGACGAAAAGTCAAGAGACCAGCAAAACCATTAGGATTCATCCTCTGGGGATCATGTCTGGACTGGAATGTCTGAACTATTGTGGGATTGAATGGTGCATACTTGCTTACAAAGTGATGGAGCGACTGACCAACCTCGCTGCAGACGCTGACGTTCCCAAAGCCACACCGCTACTGTGGCTAAAATCTTACAGAATGTCAAAGAAATCTCAAACTGCATCCAGACACTGATTCACAAGAGATCAACAACCAAACAATGGAGACAAAATAAAATACAAACAAGACAAAACTAAGGGCAGGAAGGATCTGCTATCTTTAAAAAATGTGTACATAACGGACTCACTTCATTATCTACCCTAAATGTCCTGTGCAAAGCTTTCCTGTTGGTGTATACTGAATAAAGAAAACTGTTTTTGTGTTGAAATGTAAGACATAATCGAGGTCAGAGGTCGGCTCAGCTGTCAGTATCTTTTTATCCTGCTGCTGACTCTCTAACAGAGTGAAATACAGCCAGGACACATGCTGACCATGACTGAGTGAGAGAAGCTCCTCCCTCCTGATTAATGAGCGTGGAAAACACTCTCCTGCAGCCAAAGCTCGTTAGTGAATCACCCCTCCAAAATAAAATCACACTGAGGACGCTTGGTTCACAGCTCTGCTTCTCTGGCAGCCGATTCCTGGAAAACTGGGACATCACAGAGTGTGACCAGCACGAGCCGGATCTGACAGGATATTAATCTTTAAACATTGTTCCATGCTGTGGAAACATGATCAGATAACTAAGCTGTCATCTGGTGAATGAATCATTGATTGATATTTTGTCCTAATTTTTTTTTTACGGGTTCGGTTCTGGGTAGAATAAGGAGCACGCGCGTCAGATCGCGGGTTTCCCAAGATAAAATAAAGTAAAAAATAATAACCGTGATAATTTAATTTCATGTTTTAATCATCTGATCTCTGCACTCGCCCTGACCCGGCACTACATCAATCTGCAGTCAACTCCACAGATCACATAAGTAGATGGTGTGCACTGCCGCAGACTGAAAATTGCAGTGGCTGATGAGGTGAAGGTGAAAATATCAAGTACACACGACTACATAAAACTCTTCAAGAGCAAAATCCAACGTGAGTCTGTTTCATGGAACATGAGAGCTGCTTAGATCAGGTGTTACAGGCAGGTTACGGTGGAGGTATAATCCTCAATATCATAAGAATAAGCAAAAACTATTCGTTCAAATTGTATTTCCTGATTTATCTTCATTCTAATATGTAGGCTATTTCACTTGTATGAAATGGCACAAAATGTATAAGCTTAACCTCTGCTTAAACAGCGCTTGAAAGGATGCCTTTAGATATTGCTGTATTGCAGTAGTCTCAAAATTAGCAAATTAGTCTAAAAATAAATCAAGTGAGGAGTAGTGTAATATTCCATATTCACTTTCATAGATCGATAGTTATTTTTGCAACAACTGAAGTCGCCCCCTGCTGGATATTAGAAAGAATGCAGGTTTAATGTGCTTCCAGATTGCCTCAATTTTTTAGGCTGGAGGTCACAGCTTGTTTTCTCTGTTTTATATAATAAACTTAATATCTTTGTGTTTCAGATAGAAAACATTAATTTAAAGCTGTCACATTGGTTTTACAATAGTAAATGTTGCTTTTCTAGACACTATATTTTTCACACAGGATGATGAATGACAAACGGTTACACCTTAAAAGTTCACAAGTGCAAGATTAAAAGGATAGAAGAAGAAAAAAGACATCCCAGCATCTGGCAAATCCTTACATTTCTGATGATTTTTACTGCTTTGGGTTACCAAGAACAAACAGTGAAAATCAGTGTCATGTTAGTCATGCTGGTTCCCAGATTCACAGACTATAAACCTCGGTGTTGGACAAGTCATGTGTTGATGTTGTCAGTGGTGGGAGGTCGCTACGGGTCAAACTTTCAGCACATTAACTGATGTGGTTCAGGGCTGAGATGTCAGGGTGAGTGTGTGGGTGTGATGTGGAGGAGGCATTTCAGCATCACTCGCTCCAACTCTTATCTCACCCTGCAGCCACAGAGGGGCTGCGTCTCGGTCTCAGCTATTTCTCAGATTTTAGTAAACAGGAAAAAGCAGTAATTTGTAACAGGAGGATCTTTACCTCTATACCCTACTGCTATTCCTCTTTGATTTGGTGTATTCTGAAAATCAGAAACACATGGACTGGAAAGACATCTGCTGTGTTGTCCAGAGCTTTTTAGAGTTAATTCAATATCATTTATTCATCCCCAGATCCCTGTACTGTCCTGCCCGGATCGGTTTCCAGCCTCCCTGCACACGAGCTGTGATCTGAATCAGTGCTGAGGCGTCTGCAGCTCTGGTTTCACTTACGCCGGATCACCACCTTTCTCCTCTTGTGTGTCATTACATCCTTTCAGAGGAGCTATTTAGGTGATTAATGAGCCTCTTCTCTACAATTTGCGGCCTATTAATGATGACTCACGCTCATTGGTGACAATCTTACAACTCCTTCCAGTGCGCTGGTAGATATTAGCTCAAATAATCAGGATGTGCTGGCTCATATCAGATTGGGTTTTAAGTTTCAGTGCTGGGATACTAAAAGTTTTTTCTTGCGTTACACTCAGAGCTCCAGGGCCCGCTCTCGGTGTCTTGTGTACATTTAGTTGCCATGCATAGTGTGAGAGAAAACAACAACAGTGTGGCTTCCTATCATCCCCATTTCCTCTCCGAAACTCGCTGCCAGAAGGCAAACTGCCGACCTCCCAGGAGGAGCCGGCTGCTGAGTCCCTGCAGACGGAGAAGATAGAGTCCAGATCAGCCGTCTGATGGGGGGCAACACCTCGTACCCCCCTGAGACTCCAGCTGCACCGTGGACCTGCCACGGCTTTACTTTAGCTAACAAGAATGATCACTGTGAGTGCTCACATTTTGCTCTCTTGTATTCTTAGTTTTAAGAGTGTTAAAACAATCAAACGAACCAAAGAGCTGATCAACAACATCAATTAATCATCATCACTTCTTATTTTGAGCGTGTTATCTTCTTCAGGCTACTTAGAAATAATGATTCGCAGCTTTATTCTGTTTGACATCATTGTAAACTGATTATCTTTTGGGTTTTGGACGGGTAGTCGGACAATTTGAAGACATCATCTTGGGCTCTGGGAAATTATTTACGCACATTTTTCCACTGTTTTCTTGCCGTTCTCATGATCAATTCAATTTCAATCAGAATTGAGGATAATTGTAAGTTGAGGCCTGGAACAAAATAAGTGTTTCACGCCTCTTGGTGGTGCGTTATTGCATAGCTTTGGAAAAATGTGTAAAAGATTAACTGTGTCCAAACCTGCAGCAACAAACTGCACACTGGAAGCTTTATTCACACATTAAACAGGTGTCCACAATTTAATGACTTCTGTTCGGGTTAGGAATTAAAAGTGATCAAACAACCGCCTATAAACACCACAATAACCATATACAAAAATTAAAAGTACATGCAATGACACGGGATTTGTACTAATGAATATTAGTGAGCTCTCTTTCTTTCATCAGCTGTTGCTTAAGTTACCATTACTGCTGCTTTGTACTTGAATGTCAAAGTACCAAATACATCGAAACCAAATGTTATCATCTGCATCGTCTGCATTATTAATGTCATCCGGAAGTGCACACATCCTTCTCCAGAAACTCTGTCTGGATGTTGCTACACCAATATGTACTCAAACTAAACTGATTTCGCTGTAATTTAATTGCAGTAAACCGATCAAAAGTATGCAGAAATAACAACAACATGATGCCGATGTGTAAAAAGTCTAAATTCATTCTTTGTCATGTACGACTGCAAGACGACAAGCAAGCAATGCAAAAATGCTCTGCTCTGAGTTCTGCTCAATCAGAGAAATGCTAGGCATGATATTCTCAACATCTGGCTGAGATCTTTTCTACCTTGTCACATTTTTAATTCAAACATATCATACTTCCATCTGGATACTGTCACAGTCACACTGACAACTGCCAAATAAGAACAGAACTTTGGGAGTTACTAAAGTGTCCAGAAAAAGTTGAGTAACTCTGGAAAAGAAGAAGTTGCAATCTACAATATAACGTTAAAAGCAGCTACAACAAGCAGACAAAGACTGACGTATTCAAGGATCTTTAGCATGTTGCAGAGAGTATTTAAAGAAAAGATGATTTTGCAATCAGGGAACAGCATGAAAGAGTTATGTTCGGTATCAGACAATCACTTCCTGTACAATATCTCATTTGTATCCTTTAGTGAAGCAGACAAGCTCTCTTACGCAGCCTGCTTCACAATCACACAGTTCAACAACTTTATATATGAGTTGGACCGGAAAACAGTTCATCTGCAACACTTTCATCTAAATACAAAGAGACAAACAGATGGATGCAGTATGTAAAAAGGACACGCAACGTTAGAAAAGTGGGTCATATCGGGTTCAGCAGCAGTTATCAGAGTTATTATCAGCATAAAATAATTACAGCAATCAGTGCTGGATATGGAAGTCATATGAAGACATTTCACAGAGGCTCAAACAGCGACTGCATGTCCAAGCAGCAGGTGCATCATTCAAGAAGACAATTATGCAAGACATTAATGTCCAGAGACCACTGACAACATCAGCCAAACAGCATTTCTGTTATATTTAAAGGAAACTATTGGCACGACTTTTATTAATCAAAATTCAATCTAAAAAACTATATTTTATCTGCTCACGCCTCTTTTAAAAGATTTTGCTCTAAGGTATTTGTTTTTTTTTGTTTATCGTGCTCCTGGAGGACACACCTGGAACTGAGTCTGAGAGTTAGAGAGAAAGACTCCCGCCCAGCGTATGATTACAGATATCAAAACTCCTGAGGAAATTTCTGTGGCACGTTTCTCCTCTCGTTACCTTTCCCGTTTGACGAGCTTCGGTGCTGCTCACTTCTCACACCAGAGGAGAACAAACAGCTGGTACAGCAGAACATTACAGTAATTTGGAGCGATGCAGGAGTCGCAGTAAAAGCCAGATGTTGCACCTCCCGATCTAACGTGCATTGATTAGTGTCTGTGATGACGAACGCCTCCCATTGTGTCTTTATGTTCCACTGAAAATAAAGCTGCAGCTGGAACCATGTGAGAGAAAACATCTCAGAGTAAGTTTAAACACAGAGGATCACATGTTCATTAAATGAATGGTTTTGGTTTTTCAGGTGGTTGTTTTTTTATTTCTTATTTACTATACTGATCATCTGTTCACATTAAGCTTCACTGACTGTGATTATATAGATGGTAAGGATTAGCAGCTATGCTAAAACAAATACATCAATTATATATAACTTTATGGTCGGAGTTTGAATTATTGGATCATGTGTGATAAACGCTTTGGTCAGAAAAAGTATCTTTATATTTTAACAAAATCACTTTGTTCTACATGTCTCATTTAAACAATTCTATGAACAATCACAATTATTTTTGATTATTTTTTAAGATTAGTCATTAACTTTGGAAACCAGAAGCAGTTAATGAACTTTTAGAATATCTTTTAAGAATCTTGAATTTTCTTAAACTTTTCAATATAATTCAACTGAAACACAGACAAAAAAGAAATGTAAAACATTTTAAATAGACACATAATTAATGTACGCATAAGACCATATTTTCAATGTAAAAAATAATGTATAAAAAGAAATACATATTATATATGTATATAATATTATAAATAGTAATAATAATAAATAAAAGCCACTATTTTAGAACATTAGTGCACAACGTACTAAAAACGACTAAACTTTTTATCAACCTCCAAAAAATGCATTAAAAAATAATCAATTACACCAAAATAACTGTGATTACTAAATATGTATTTAAAATATTCCTGTTAAAAGTCAGTAAAACTGCTGGAACTGGAACCGATTTCATTCATTTTAATGGAAAATTGGGTGTGCTGGCTTTATAACACAAGAGAACAAGAGGATCTTTGTGAAACCGAATGCGGCACGATAATTGTTTTGTCTCAGTGATCTTGTTTTTATATTCACTGGAAGTCCTGATCTTAACTGAACATGAAACGTGTTTAATCAGCCCCAGTATATTTTCACTCTACAGGATTAAATCCCCTCATTGCCTCTCAGGCTCTGATTGTTTCACACTTCCTGTACCTGTTGTGAGTTTCTGGACACACACGGTCCGACTGATCGCTTCAGCATGTTCACACCGGTGAAGTAAACGGAGCTCTGCTGTTATTTACGCAGCAGATAAACACGTTCAGGCTGCACCATGTGGGGAGCGCTGGCTCACATGACCCCTGTTGATGCGGACTCAGTCAAACAGCGTGTGAACACCTGTGTGACACCAAACTCTCATACACAAAGACACATAATAACATGTCAGCTCTAGACAAATAGAGACGGATGAACAAAACCACACACACGTTTGTATTTCACTGCTTGTAAATATGTTCAATCAACCTGTCCTGTGTTTCACTCGGTTAATTCCTACATTTCCCAGAAGGCCCATGGCAAGCTTCAAGCTGTTAGTGTTTACCAGAAGAGCCCGTTTCAATTGAAGAAATACATGAAAAAAATCACTTTATTGAAGTTCCTTTTCAGGAATAGCTTTGTGAGTGATGTGACTACATCTGCTCTAATTACATGTTTAAATACACCGATATGGGTATATTATTAATGTGATTAAATTCCCACCAGTATATATGATCTGCATCACTTATGAATTAAGTGAGAAAATATTTAGGGAAACTAAGACTATTATAGAATAAAATCAAGTACATTTACTGCATTAAAACAGCTACATTTTAGATACTTGGGGTGCTGTAATAAACAAAATGCTAAAGGGACAGCAAAGTGATTAGAATTCTCAACATTTGAATGGTGTTCATATTATGCCACTAACAGCCAACAACTGTAGATGATAACAACAAGTAAAAAAAAAAGGTTTTCATTCTGTGACGGTTTACATTTACTTCAGAATGGTTAAAATAGTTTTTCAGGACGGTTCTAGGACAGTTTGTGTCGAGTGCCTGCTTGAATACCACTTTTATCATAAACTTGATTTCACAAAAAAATACAACCCCCCCAAATCAATTTGAAGCCAGCGATAAGCTGCAATCAAACCACAACAGAAAAGTCTTAGTCCGGCCAATAAAACGTATCATTTCTCCAAAAGGTAAAGGAGGAAGCAGCAGTCAATAAGCACAACACCAGAACTATTTTAATCTGGAAGCCCTAAACTAAAGACCAGCTTGCAGCAGTGACGCCAGATCTGGCAATCGAAGCAGCTAGCCAGAGATTTGGCAGTTAGTTCACCAGCCACAGTCACTTCTCACTGAGTCATGCACACATTAATCTGGCTGTGTGTTTTCCTGGTGAACGGGCACTGAACCTACAATCTTTTACTGCCAAAGACCAGAGAAGGAGCAGTGAACTGACCTCGGTTTGAATCCTGACTCTGCTCCATTATGTGATTAACATCCTTCAGAAACGATTACTGTTAAAGTCGACGATGTGCGAACATCCTGTCAGGCGTCTTTAAACGTCGGCCTCTGGGTGACATTTGTGAGGCCGCACGTCGTTTTACTAGCCAAACATGCTGCTTTTTTTTACTTTTATTGGACAAAACGGGCACCAAAAAGAAAAAACTGTTCACTCTACATATCTCAGCCAAGTGTGTGTGCATGTATGTACTGTAAATATTTGGGCCTCTGACCCTGATTGAAGAAGTCATTTATGAGTATGAAGCAGCAGGAGAGCCGGTCGGGTGGAGTTTACCACAAAGCTCCGCATTAGGTAAAGTGACAATTGCAGAAAAGTGGATTAAATTGAGCTTGAAAAGCTCTGCTGCGGTCGGCTGAATCCTTTTTTCTCAAGCTGTAATGGAGATATAAACTGAAGTGTGGCTGCACCACAGAAATCTCACTCAATTTTACAATTTACCAGCAAGGCACTTTAACCAGAACAATACAGAAATTTAGCAACACTATTCTCAATGTGACCTTTAAATGATTCTCCATAACAGAGATTATAGCTGAAACAAATAATAAAAAAAAAAAATTGAAAATTGATCTGCAATAATTCTGATAATAGGTGATCATCTTAAACAAAATATACTTGAAATCCAATAGCAACAACAACCAACTGCATCTTATGTAACAAATTACAAGCAGGAACAAAGTAGAGAGCAATATTAATTAATCGTTTCACATCACAAAGTATCAAATATTAGTAAAATATGAGGTTAATCATTAAAAACAACTTTAAGGTCCAGCCCTAATAACAGTCTGCAAGGCCTGAAGTATTTCAGTCACTCATCAAAATGAATAATACATCACACAAGCCAGCTTAAACACAAAAGATGAAAATGTATCGCAACCAACAACCAGAGCTTCTGCAGAGACTACAAACAATGCAAATCTTTCAACTGGGACCATTTCAAATAGATTGAAATAAATCCTACTTATTTCAATTTTAAATTACTAGGTTTGGAAAAACACACACTGCGCATATAATCTCCATTATATCAAAGCACAATCTCCATATATTATATAATAAAGCTGTACTGATCTCCAGAGAAGAAAGGTCAGATAAATATAGAAAATAAACAAAGAAGTAATAAGAGGTATACAAAAAACGACTGGTATCTTAAAATAAATGTAGAAAAAAATAGCAAATATAGAACTATATAAGTAAGGTACAAGTACCGGTGGCAGGTGTAGTTAAGGAGACTATATAAGCAATTTACTGTACATGTAACCCCTATTATATCAACTCGCAATAATTAAAAAAAACAATATAACCTCCACAACACCACGACACAGGAAAATAAATCAATTTAACTTTCATGATATAAAAAACAGCATTCAACCAGCTTGATCTCCGTAAAATCGAGGCATCATCTCCATAATATCAACACCGTTAGCATAAACCGTTAGCATAAACAGCAGGTAAACACAGTGACACGACGGCCGTTTAGACACCTGTAAAGCCTCACAGCTGACAAACAAATACATTTTATTTGTCTTACCGTGTTTGAAGATGCGTCCATCTTTTCTTTAGATGGTAAATGGTCCCAGTTCGATCCGATGATAAAGGTTTCATCATGGCCGCCATTGCCGTTAAGTTAGCTAAACAAGCTAGCGCTCCCTGAAACAGAAAATCACGGTTATTAACAACACATGAAAACCAGCGATTTTATAAGAATATCTTTACTACGTGTTGAAAAGTGCGACTAACTTAACTTTATTGTTATTTTCCAGCGTTTACAGTTTCGATGTAACCGTGTGTTATTCTTTAAAAATAGTTTTCTAATCAAAGTTTGTCAGGATCACCTGTCCTCCCGTCAGGTCCCGGCACTGTAAGCGTGTAGCTGCAGTACCATATCCCACCACTATACTATATATAGAACAGGGGGGCGCTGTTTCACCAATTTGTACTGAAAATAAACAACGAAGAAGATACGTGTCGTCTGATTGTGTAGGGTTTTTAATGCCCAATAAGTTGAATTTAATACAATGTTTTCCATATTCATTTTTCTATCATCAATAAAGCTCTGCTACTAAATGAAAAATACTATGAATTCTAAAGGGTTTAGTGAGCTCACAAACAAATAATATATAAATAAAAAAGTTTGCACACCACTTAGAAAGTGGAAAATGCTGTTTTCAGTGCTGTTTGTTTTCCAGCCTGCAACTTTACTGTTTTGATTCCCTCTCAGCTCTTTCTTAAGATGCAGCAGATTGATGTTTTCTGTTAAAAAGCTGTAAAAAGCCACCTTACACTACCTGCTCAGCAGCAAACAGCAGACAGGCATAGTTTAAAACTAGCTCATGAAGAAACTGGGCAGATATTTCCCTCAATAGGTGGTGGAGACCAAAAACAGAGCAAAAACAGGGAGATTATGGAGTGCTGCATGTATAAAAGGACCATTGCTTCATCACATTAACTTAATAAGCTGATATTATGTCAGGTCTGTTGCTACAGCTTGTTTTTGCTTCTCCCAGGTAGATAAAAGACTAATAGTTTGACTTATACACGCAATATAGAGAGACTTCCACTGTGTGTGAGTTTAACATATAATGCAGTAAAGTTTCTTTCAGCACGTGTATTATCTGTTTATCCAGAGCAGAATATAACACAGTGATGATTTATGATCCCTGTGCCGCTGAGCCGGCGCAATGAGCTCATTATTCCTAAATTCGAGCCTCCTTGGCTCCCGTACAAAGATGTTGTTATGCTGACGACATGTTAAAGGTGGAAGTGTGGTGAAGGTAGCCGTGCTGCGGCGTGCCAGCGAGCCAACAGCTGCTTCACATTGAGCCGGTGCGTGACGCTGATCAAAGCAGACGGCCGTGCCACAGAGCAGCAGCAGGTCTTATAACTTTACACTTCCAGGACGGATGATGATGATGATGAAGTCAGTGGAAACATTTAGTTATTTAATGAATGGGCCTTTCTGAGAGGGGATCCCTCCTCCCCTCAGCTGCACAGATATGTCGTTACAGTGCAGCTGGGATTGAAGATGTCTTCTTAGATGAGTTTGTTGTTTTGTGTCTCAGATGCCTGATTTCCCTTATTGTTAAAAAAGATAAATGTTTTTGCTTTAAAAATTAAGTTTTGGGAGCAAAGCCATCCAATTTCAGCACAAAATTAGGATGATACATTCCTGTTCTCTCGATCTTTCCACTAAAGCTAAAAAAAAAGGTAATCTAAAGCATTTTCCCTGTCCCAGAATTTAAATGGATGCAGCCAGTTTATTTCCCGATAAGTCCGACCATGCAAGACTCCAGAAGAATAGAATAGTTATTTATTTATTCTCTGGTTTCGCAGGAAATCTCTGTGTTTTTAGGGTTTGACAGTGATTGACAGGCCACAGTAAGCAGCTCCTTGTTCAGGCTGTCAGAGAGGTCAAAGGTCATGTGTCTGCATGTATTTAACCCTAATTTAAACTGCAGTGTGATGTCAGCCTGCTTCAAACATACAGACAGACATTTCTCTGCAGCACACTGACACGATAAAAGATCATTTTATTGATATTTCTGCTGACATTTCATACAAAGGCACAATTATTATCAGATAATTAGACAAATATGGATTTTATTGGATGGATATTGTGCACATTTTTAAACAATATGTGCTGTTGTTATGTGAAACTGTAAACATATGCTCATGATTATGACTTTTCATGCCTAAATTAAATATTTAAACCACATGGTTATCCAGAAACAAATAGTATTAGGCCCTATTTATTTGTTTAATTACGGTATATCACATGACATCAGCTGGCTTTGTGAGGAGAAACATGTGGTGAGCATTAAGCAAGTACAGAGGAACAAAAGAAAACTGTAACATATGATATCAAATAATAGGAAACAAACTCAAACTTCACACTGTGTCACAGCCACTTAAGTTAAAATCCCACTGAACTGAAAATACACTTAAAGTAAAAGTACTCAGTAAAAAGTCTCTCAGCAGACTTGTAGCGGACTGTTGAAACTGTGTTTTTCTCACTAAACCAAGATCAGTGGTTTTGTAGCATAAATTCACAGAAACTGAAGCTTTGTGAGAACCGAAACGCTCAAATGTGCCATTTTTTTTATAAACACAGCTAAAGTTTATTGACCTGTCTTAAATAGTTATTTTAATTTGACTTCTTTCAACACAAATGCTTTTTTTCCCCAAGTCTTTGGGATAAAAATAGGACAAATTTTTTTTTGTCAAAAAGGACAAATAAGCTCATTTAAACCTCTTTGTTTGGATGGAGTTGGAGATGTTAGCAGCCTTTGAGCAAAGTACTGACTTCCTGTCCCTCTGACTTCCTGTCGCTCTGACTTCCTGTCGCTCTGACTTCCTGCAGCTCCTTGTGTGCATTCATCACTGTGGATTTCCATGGAAAGATCTCAGCAGTCGTCCTCTGGAAAATACATAAAACAGCACAGATTAAAGTTTATTTTTAGCCGCTCACTGTGTCTCTGTCAGCATCATTACTCATGAGGTCTCCTGCTGCAGAGAAACGCACGTTTTTAAACACTGTCACTTTGATTTCTCTTTATTTATGAGATTCAGAAGTCGGGGAAGGATCGTTCAGATAAAATGCACATCTGCATAAAATCCCTGAATAAAATGGATGACCCAGATTCAGGAAACGTCTTTCAGTAAATTCTCCTTTTTATACGTGTAATTATATGTAAATTAGCTTTAATTTATCTTTTTAAAAACGCCATAAACAACTGTTTATGGTCCTTATTTTCCTTTTAAAAGTCTAAATTTAACAATAAAGGAAAACCTACTTTTTTAATGTTGAGTGATATTTTTAATTTATCTGCTTAATGTGAGAACAGAGAATTTATTTACATCAGAATCAGGACAAACAGTCCCACAGACTCCACGTCCATCTGTTGCTTTGCTTCACTTTCATTGGAACAAATTATTTACGATAAACTGCTCAGATTATCAGGAACTTTCTGTTTCAATGTGCTTTTAATTCGCTGTGACTAAAAAAACAAATAAATCGATGAAGTTCCTTTGAAATAAAGCGGAAGCAGCTGCTGAAAGAATTTCTCTGCTGCTGCTGAGCATCAATATATCATCAGAAAATTACCAAAAACTCAAATAAAACGCCGTCATTTGTCAAACAAGTTTCAAACAGAATCCAAACAGCTCAGCACTGATTCCAGGACAGAGATTTAAAAACATTTAAAGAGGTTCATTTAGTTTTATCTTGATTTTTAAAGTTGAGCGTGAGAAGAAGAACATTTTACACAATGAGCTTTACGATAAATAATTACCAGTAATTGTTTTATAATTATTCAGGTAAAGACAAATAATATAAAAGTTATAAGTTCAGAAAATAACGTAATTTTACTGTATTAAAACCTTTAAAACAAAGGAAAAGAAAACACTAAAGCCAAGTTCAAAAAAGGTGAAATATCAAAATAAATATTATATATATATATAATAATGATTATAATAAATCATAAATAGATCATTAATCATAAAAGTAGGTTTCATATGACAGTGCCATTCATTAATATTAAACTACTCCAAAGTCCTGCATTCAAAATCCTATTTCAGTAAAAGTGCAGAAATATTATTAGAAAAATGTACGTTAACTATTAAAAGTATAGAAATATATTTGATACCATATACTTAAAGTATTAAAATATTATTAGTAAAATATCCAATAACAACACTGATTGTTTAATAACCCCAAATGATCTGTCATCTTTAGTTTAATAAGTTTATGTATTCTTTATTTTATTTTGAAAAGTAACTTGTGCTAAAGTAAAATGTGCTGTTTGTTCTCGTTTCCATGGAAACACAGGAGTGAATGTACTTTCCAGCGCCGGAACATTTGGAGGGAAACTGTCTGTTTATGTGGCAGCGTGTTAATGTTTAATGAGAGAGTGAGCTGAGGTGAACACAGTCACAGGGGGTCTCTGCTCCGACAGTTTCCATGGAGACGGACGCTCCCAAACAGCCAGAAACATTAAATCATGCTGGGACGATTATTCAGCATGTGGCCACAAATGGTTTTACTGGATCGAGTTCAGAAACACCAGAGTTTTAGTTCAATGCTCAGAGGTCAGAGTGGACACCAGGAAAGATTCCCACTGAGCTGCTTAATGGGGAAGTGTGCCGTTAATATGGAAGAATTATCTTTATTCTAGAGTGTAGATTTTGAAGATCTTATTCCTTTTCAGAGGCACAGCTCCTTCTCATGCTCACATTTATTCTTCTTGGACACAAACATTTCGCTGGTGTTTGAATATGTCCCGTGCACTCTCAGATCTGAAGTGTTCAAGCACACATTTTGAAAGAAAGCAGCAGAAATCTGAGTGTGAGCACAAAATAGAGCCAGACTCCATTAAAAAAACAAACATTTTAAGAGTTGTTTTCTTGTCGTCTTGCAGACAGACCTGACAAAGCATGAATTCAGACTTTTTACACATCAGCATCATGTTGGTGTCGTTTCTGCATATTTTATTTATCCATTTATTGCAATTAAATCATAACAAACATCAGCTTACTTTGGATGCACACTACTGTCATCCAGACACTCCTGTGCATTAAAAAACAAAAAGGCACCCGCAATTTTATTGCACTCGCTTTGCACAAGCTTTTCTACTTGCAAACTGGCTTTTAAAATGTTAAAACCGTTAAAATGCTGCACAACGGTAAAAAAAAGAAAAGTTAAGCTGCTGGGAAATTCTGTGTCATAAAAAGTCCAAACTGTCGTCATGATTAAACAATGTTAAACAACAACACGGTGAGCACATTTTCACCAGTTCAGTCCAGCACGTAATCCTCAGAAATACCAGCTTTTTCTTTTTTCTTTGTGGGAATTCAGAGGAAGAAAATGTCCAAATGGGATAAAATAAACAAATTGTCATCACACGTTCTTCCCACAAACAAACAAAGCTGAAGTTCTCCTGAGAAACCTGTCGTCACTGCAGAGCAAACCTCCGTCTGGGGTTTCCACGCTCTGTCATTTCCTCCGTGTGTGTGCGCCACAGGTGCTGCACACACACTCGCAGCATCACATGTCGCTGATGTTTGAAGATGTTTTCACAACTTAACACAGGAACACTTGTACGGACGTGTTTTAAATCAGCTGGGAGATGAGATAAGAGAGATCAGAGGCAGCCGGGGAAAGTGTGTGTTAATGCAAATTAAATTAATAAAATGAGAAAAGGAAATTGCAGTTACGTGTTTGTGTGTTTTTCCCTCCACACAACATGTGTGTGAAGGAGGATGAAAGGGAGATGAAAAATGCTTTGGTGGATGTTTCTCATGTGTGGGTTTAATGTGTCCATTAGTCTCTGAGCTGCCAGTCTGTCAGCGTTAAGAAACAGTTCCCAGATGGCACAGAGCGACTCGATTAATCCCTGTTTACTGTAGATACACGAGAAACTGAGTGACAGGTGGAGGTCCTCAAGTCTGTGGACATGAAACTCTTCCTGTTGAATCATCCGAACAAACGATCAACAATAGTTTAAGCAAATGTCTGAGTCTCTGACTGAGAACCGTAGAGGCTCTCGTGCATGAACCAAACTCCATTCAGAAAACGACCATTTTACAAGTAGTTTGCTTGTCGTCTTGCAAACACACCCGACAAAGCGTCAATTCAAATTTTAACTCATCAGCATCACGTTGTAGTTAATTCTGCATATTTTTGATACATTTATTGCAATTAAATCATGATAAAAATCTGTTTATTTGGGTGCACACTGCTGTATTATAGTGGCAGTCAGCCAGACACAGTTTCAGATGAAGGCGATGAAACTCACTGAGCTGTGTGATATAATTCAGACTGTTCTCCTCTTAAAAATGACCCAATATTCGACCCATATTTACGTTTGACTGTCATCACTGTCTGAGGTCCTGCAACGGCAAGAAGCCACTCAAACGTTTCTGGAAACATCACAACTCGTCAGTTTGAGGTTTCAGATACTTTCCTCCTCCCTGGTCATGAAGAGCAGCACGGTAACATTATTTGTGCTCTTTGTCGTAAAAGTAAATAGTTCTTAGAAGTACATTTATGACCTTCAGATGCTGCTTTACTTACATCTGTAAATCCCAGCTGAGCTCTGTTTCATGAGGACGTCACTGTACATGCAGTAAAAGTCTTTTAAGCACAAAGTCGAACAGGTGACTCAGCAGATTCCAGAGGGTCGTTTCAGGTTCGTCTGACCTTTTTTCCTCTTTAAGGCTGCAGAAACTTGCAGACAGAGTTTATCAGCTGCATCAGAGCTGCTGAAGCTTTTAAACCTTCAGTTTGAATCATTCAGTGTCCAGTGAGTTTAGTTTGCCCGGTGATATTCTTTATTTTGTTATTATCTAAAACCAAAGTGAACAAACAGCTCCATTGTTTCCCAGAAATCAACTCTGTTTGCTGAAACCTGCAGCAGCGAATTATTGAGCCTTTTTATTAACTGACACATTGTTGCTGCTGCTGTTTGCTGATTTGTTGACAATAATATAGAATATTTCCAGTTTAATTCCTCATCACATCAGCTTCCAGCTATAATAAAGTGAATAAAACTTTAAAATATCTTCCACTGAAGAACTTAATGAATTTATTGTATGTTTTTGTCTCACAGCATGTTCTGGTTTTACTATCTAGAGTCGATCTTTTTAAATTCTACATGTTTATGAGTTTAAACTCAAAGCCTGAGAGCAAGTTGTAAAAGAAAACACAGCTTGATAGATTTCCTATTGCACAAACATCCGAACATACCGGTCGGATGGATTCATTCTGGAAGATTTGTTCAAGAATTTGTTGTTTCCTTTTTTATTAGTTACAAAAGTTAATCGTCTCACCTTTTGTTTCCAACAAGTTTCATCTAACAGAAAGAAAGATCTGCAACGTAGGTTTTGGTCTTTTTATGGGAATTCTTGGCTAAGAAAAGTATTGAATTCCAGCTTTATCAGCATTAAAAGTTGAAAACCAAATATAAAAATCTACATTTCGCAAATCTGACGAGTGAATTGTATGTTTTCGTCTCACAGCATGTTCTGGTTTTACTATGTAGAGTCGATCTTTTTAAATTCTACATAGTTTTATGAGTTTAAACTCAAAGCCTGAGAGCAAGTTGTAAAAGAAAATACGGCTTTATAGATTTCCTATTGCACAAACATCAGAACATACCGGTCGGATGGATTCATTTTGGAAGATTACGGAAGATTTGTTCAAGAATTTCCTTTTTTATTAGTTACAAAAGTTAATCGTCTGACCTTTTGTTTCCAACACGTTTCATCCAACAGGCTGCAGCAGAAAAGGAAAGATCTGCAAAGTCGGTTTTGGTCTTTTATGGGAATTCTTGGTTATGAAAAGTATAATATTTTCCCATCCTTATCAGCAATAGAAGTTACAAACCAGAGTGAATAAAACATAAAAAATCTACGTGTCTGACGAATAAACTGTATGTTTATGTTTCACAGCATGTTCTGGTTTTACTATGTAGAGTCAATCTTTGCAATGTCTACATTGTTTTATGGGTTTAAACTCAAAGCCTGACAGCAAGTTGTAAAAGAAAACACAGCTTTATAGATTTCCTATTGCACAAACATCAGAAACAGCGCTACAGATTATAGACTCGTGGCTACTGTGATGGCTTTTGTTTACATTATGGCTGCATATTAAGATTAGAGAAACCAGCTGCTACAAAGAGATGCAGCATTAGTTTGTGCACTGTGTTGTTGAATTTCTCCACACAGTGAGCCTGAATCCAGCAGATTACATCACACTATGTTCTGACCTCCAGGAGGAAACGAGTTGAGTTTATTCCCTCAATCTGAAGAGAAATCCCACTTTCAAAGAAATCTCTTACGAGGCTGTAAAAACCAACATCTGGTCTCAAACCGTCCCTTTAAATCCAGAGAATCCTGCATCCCACTGAGAGCAAAGCACAACATCAGTTTAACCTCAGACAAACTCTAAAAAAAGAAGACTTAAATATTCCAACAATGTGTTTTTTTGCTGACGGGACATAATCTAAAACGTTTCTGCAGTTTGATTCAATCATCTGTGTTTGTTCTCGTGCCAACAGCTCGTTTTCTGTCTGCATTTTAAAAACACAGAGAAACTAACAAACAACCGGTGCTGACTGACAGCTGTGATGTCCGATTAGTGAAGAGTGACTGCTCTAATGTGCCCTCTTCTTGGGAGGCAAAATGCG
>CAFUXE010000421.1:140979-159059 GCA_903364295.1 Serranus cabrilla | reverse complement strand
AAAATGCACCTAAAGTGCCTTCTTCTTGGGGGGCAAAATGTACCTAAAGTGCCCACTTTTTGGGACACAAAATGTGTCTATAGTGCCCTCTTCAGTGGCGAGAACACGCTGTATTTGCCCTTTGTTTCTTTCCGCCCCTGCTCTTCAAAAGGCCTGTGCACGCCACTGGGTAGAGGGTTGTATAAACCTCATCTTAATGATGAGAACGGGACGATTATTCCCATTCTGGCTTTTTCCAGCTCATGTGAGTTTGGAAGTTTAGTCCTGAGAACATTTTAACCTCAGAGTTACCTTCTTACACACATGTGGTGGTTTGACTCAACAATCTTCTGAGAGTCTTTTTTAATTTCAAAGATCACAAACTTCCCTGAAACTAAAAGTGTGACTCTCCCACAGAAACTCTTGATGATTTACACATTGTGCCGTTCAAGCAGCTGAGTGAAATATGTGACTCCAGTTGTTTCTGCAGGATTCGATAATGAGGTAAACGTGGGACATTAATATTTATGACTCAACACACGTGTAATTTTTAATCAGTGAGTCATGTGAAAATAATCAGTGATTAATTGTTTGTTCAGCTCCAAAGAAAATACCTGACGGACGTGCACTGAAAAGGAGGTAAAACACTTTATTTTTCTTTATGTGCATCATGTTTACTGTGAGCTGGTTAATTAATGCAGGACAGTAAATAAAGTAGCAAACAAACAGACTGATCCGTGTTAATCAGGACGAGAGACTGGAGGTGTCGGATGTGTTGTGAGTTTTGCAGCTGGCTGCAGATGAAAGAGCTGCTGCGAGATGTTAGAAACTTTCTTTTATTGGACACAGAGAACAAATGAATCCAGTGTAAGATTCAAGCTGTTTAATCTGACGTGGAAACGATCCAGAATGAACCGATGTGATGATGATTGACAACAGATCTGTACAGAGACATGAAGAAACATTTTTTTTACTGGTTTGATGTGGTAGAAGATCTTTACTTGAGTAAAAGTACTAAAACCACACTGTGAAAGTTCTCCAGTACAAGTAAAACTCCTGCATTCAAAGTGTGCTGATAAATGGCTGTTGAATTGGGTGATAATGTCCAAATTGGGTTTCAACAAACCTGTTAAATTAGGAAGTTTTTCGGTAGTTGACCCTGAAAAAGCAGCACAGATGTTAGGGGTGCATCATCTGAAAGCTGGAACCTAAACATTTCACTTAATTTAAGACCATTTAAGTGATAATTCTGTATTAAAACAAATTCATGAATGACGTCCTTTCCAATTACAGCAATTTTGGGGGGCTTGATACCATTTGTGACACAGATTTGGTGCTGAATTTGACCAATTCTAAGGTCACAAGAATGGATACAATTAGTCATAAATCCTTCCAGAATCGCCGGCGTTTGTCTGTTTGTTTGTTTGTCTGTTTGTGTACAAAATAACTCAAAAAGTTCTGCACAGATTTGGATGTTTTTTCTGACAACGTTGGGACGAGGAACATGTGGTTAGATTTTGGTGGTAATCGGTGATCAGGAACAACATCTGGAATTTATATTGTGAATTTACATTATTGTGTCAGTGACCCTATTGCCTTCACTAACTGCTGCCATCTAGTGGATGAAATATTTCAATGTCAGTGTCCCAAAATACACGTTTTCAATATAATCCTTCAAGTGCAGTTTGGTGTTGTGTGAGTGACCCTGTTGCCTTGGTGAAGGTCTGCGCTCTCTGAGTGCTTTTCAAGTTTTTTATTTAAATTGATTGTGTTTTTATGTTAAATCTCGACCTAAATAAAGTGCAGAGTAGAAGTACAAAATTACATAAAATTAAATACTCAAGTAAAGTACAAGTGCCTTAAAATTGTACTTAAGTAAAGTACTTGAAGTATTCAATGAGATCATCATGTGTTTGTAGCGACAATGTCTGAGTTTTAAAAGAGTTTATTTAACTTAACTCTTTGTTATTGCAGCTGGTAGACTGTGTGTGTGTGTGTGTGTGTGTGTGTGTTAGTGTGTGTGTGATGAGATAATCTCTCGTAGTGACGACTTGGACACCTGACTGACAGCCCATCAGATAAAATGTTTTAGGAGCTTAAATCTATAATCCGTGTTGGTACAGGTCGGTCCGTGTGACTGACAGCTCACTTCAGACTCTCAGCACCTGTTTACACTAAAACTCATGATTCTGATGTATTATTCCTGGATTGAGCCTTTAAAACAGATTTAATTTAGTCCAATAACTGCTCAGATTGTTGTGTTTTTGTTTGAAATATGGCTGATGAAAGCTGAGCGAGCCGGTGATGGATGGTGACGTTTAGAAGTTCAACATCAACAGAAATAAGTACAAAATTATCATAATTACAGCTTCACGTGATGGCAAACATAATATTATATTACGTCTTTGGAAACATTTAAACATGATATTAATAAAGTTATGCAGGTAAGAAATACAACCGCTCTGTTTCCACTGGTGCAGGCTGACGTATTAACCATCCGCCGTCAAAATGTTTTCCTGGAAATTATATAACCTGTCAGCGGAGAGATAATGGAGATATATGGGAGGGTTTTATCTGCTCAGGATCCCTCGTACACATGAATATTTGGGGTTTTCAGCAGTCACGCGAGCTGCTGCAGGGTTCTGCAGACAGTATGTGTCTGAGGACTAAATCATTCCGTTCATACTTCATGAAACTAAAAAAGGATTTGGAATTTGTAACACATCTCAACCCGTTTCCATTACCAGCTTACAGACGCTTTGTCAGGAACGTTTGGCGGCATTTTTCAATGCTCTGATGTTAACCCTCCGGAGTCACGGTAACAGTGGAGAGACTACAAACAGCTTCAGTTTGATGATGATAGAACAAGAGAAACCAGAGATAAGGTCAAATATATTTAGTAGGCTATAAAATATAGATGTTCTCCACATTTGACCTCTTAGATGTTAGATTTAAAACCAGCGTTTATAATTCTTCACTGAGCAGGATTCTGGAAGCTAAAAAACATAATTTTCAACATCAGATTTTATCCCTTTTCTTGTGTTTAAAATACTGATCCAGTAAGCAAAAGTAAAAAAAAAAGGTTACCGTCATGGCATGGAAAACATTTTTATAGGGATTTATTCAGGCAGATTAAAAAGGATTCAAAAACAGATAAATTATCCCAAAATTCCAAAGCGGTTACACTATGTGGTTACTTAAAACAAAACCGCTTGGTTAGGGTTGTGAAATAAATCCTGGTTTTGGTTAAAATAAGTGTTATGTTTGTTGCGTAAAAGTTTAGTAGTCAATTTAAAAAACACTGATTTTTGCTGCACAGACCTTCTACCTCCAATTTAAGAGCAACTTTTTGTGCTTTATACTCATTTTACACGCTTCCTCCATCACTTTTATACTCTATAACGTCACTTTAACCCATCTTCACTACAACTTCTAGATAGCGCCGCTAAACAACACATGTTCACGGGCTGATAACAACCTACTGGCCTGCTAGCAAGCGGTGCAGACCCCTACTCATCCAAACGTATGGGATAAAATCATCTGATAACGTCTGAATCTGGTGCATGAAGCATGAATACACATGGTGGAAAAACAGCGAACAAACAGCGAGGTGTTTACTCCTCGAGGAGTCGGAGCAGAGTGATGGATGGCTTAAAGATGGAGGCGGGACGGCCGGCCCTCCCCGCTCCGTGTCGTCTTCAGCAGCTGTGCACCAGGCTGCTGCTCCCCACAGGGCATCGCCATGAAAGAGCTGTTTGGGCTTCAGCTTTCAACACTTACACTGTAACAGGCACACAGCGGCTAAATGAGGGTGAAGTGAGGAATGATCACCTCTGTAATTCCTCTTCTTCTTCTTTGTCCCGCAGTCACAGATGTGTGCTTCAGCTGGGGGGAATCCAGAGGACACGTTATCAGAGAACACCTGCTCACTAACAAATAATCACAAAGATGAGATAAAAGATAAAGTTTAAAGAGTCTTCAGGCAGCGCGGATCCATCTGAAGGTCGTCTGGTAACACTCAGATAAAGGAGAACAAATGTAGCAGCAGGTGTTCCCTGACACGTTTTATTCCAAAACACTATAAATCTGTTTTTGAAGGAGATAAATGAGACGTGTTGCATTAAATTGATCGGATTAGACTTTTAAGTCCACGGAGGACAATGGGCTCTTAAAATGTGTCCGTTTAGTTAGCAGATGTCTGGAAATGTTGCACAACTTTTACTGCAATTGCTTTGTTTTTGCTTTCAAGATATAAATCTTGTCTTTTGCAATTACAGAGGCAAGAAAATGACTTTAATCTTAAAGCTTCAGTGTTTAAAACTGAAAGATTTGATTTATCTGCAACATCAAATCTGTATCTTTCATTTATCGACTGTCTTTCACAAAATATCATACTTTTTAAAGACCACAAATATTAGATAAATTCTGTTTTTTAGAATTCCCTTCACCTTCTTACGACGGATCACTTCCCCCTTAGTAATTTAATTCCTAATGGTTACTGCCAGTAGATGGCGCCACTAGCAGCCAATTCACTGGGCTGATAACAACCTACTGGCCCACCAGCAGGTGAAACAGACCGTTACTCGCCCATTGTTTTGGGTATATAAATTGTATTATAATGGTTAAAAATATTGAATTTATCTGTAGTTTGCAGAAATGTTCAATGGCAGCATTTACTCTGGTGACTGGTTTGCTATCCGACCTGTGGATTTGTCCAAATCAGCAGCTGAATAAGCAGCGTATGTTCGCTACTGTTGTCCAGATCTCTGCGTAAATTACCAATGAAACACTGCACTGCCACTGCATCTTATTTGCTGAAAGCAGCAAAGGTGAATATTGGAAGGAATGGATGCATAGTATCATGATAGTGTGAGTTTTTATACAATAAAGACTTCTTGTGTCTGTATACCTGTAAATATTTGATGATATTTCCATCTGTACATGCACAAGCTCTGGGTTTGTTGGCCTGATTCTGGGCTGAGGTTCTGCAGGACAAACACACAGTATGTTTAATGTGATTAGCTGAACATGTTTGTGTCTTACATGTGTTTACCGTGTCACTGTGGTGGACGGCGGGTCGCAGTGACACAGAACAGACCCGCTCGCTCTGACAAACAGCCGTCATGTTGCTCAGCCAGCTGTTCATCTGCCACACAGATGTGACTCAATCTGAACCACCAGAGGAGGTTTAGTCTGCAGCTCAGAGGCCAGAGAGAGATGCTAACCTGGTCTGACTCAAGTCCTGGACCCAGATGTCACCTGCAGCCTCTTTCTCCTGCAGGACTGGAAAGTATAACTGTATGGTACTGTACGTGAGTGTTTCCATGTTGTGTATCCTAGATATTTGCATTTTACTGCTCTACATTTCAGTGATAACTTTACATGCATGTCAGCTTATTAAAACACAACATATTGTTGAAGATTAAACACGTTGTTTGTCTGGCTTGTGACCTTTTGTATGAAAGTAAATAAAAGCGTTCTCTCGTTGCGGCTTCTTGTTGTCTTTCAGATGTCTATGAATTAATAACAGTCGCACCAAATTATAAACAGTTCCTTTTGAATTCCTGTGGATTAAGCAGAGACTTTTCTTTGGAAGAGTAGAGGTTAACACTTGTGTTCTTATTTTTCCCACACACCCTGTAGTCTATTTTTATTTTAATGTGAGTCCCAGTGTGTGTGGTCCTTGTCACCCGATTTGACTGCAGTCAGACTTGAATGGGTGATTATCAGCGCTCTATTAGTCTTTAATTATGGGCCTGCTCCGCCTGCTGGAAGGCCAGTAGGTTGTTATCAGACCAGTGAACTAGCTGCTATTTAACGGCCCCATGGGTGGGAAGGGAGGTGAACAGGCCAAAACCTGGACTGGCGGACAGAATAGGGCCCTGTAAAATCAATAAACTTTTTTAAATCTTTGTTTAAGGTTAGACACCAAAACCACTTTGGTAAAGGTCAAAAGAACATTCTGAAAAATCAACAAATCTACTAACAACAGGAAGGAAACAGGTCTTCCTCTCGCTTCCTCTTAACTACTTCACTTTTGGCAAAGTGAACTTTTTGCCAAAACCTAACAAAACTAAAAGTGAAATGTAATGAAGCAGTGAGTGGTCGTCGGGCTGATAATCTATTTTAGCTATTTGAATACCTACTAGCAGGTAGAGTAGGACACACACACTATACAACCTGATGGTTGCCGTTTAAACTTTTTAAGGTCAAAAGAACAGGCTTAAAAATCACTTCTTCTGGACAAACAACAGGAAGGGAACACACTTTTGGTATCTTTATTTTGCTCTTAAACTATCTTTTATAACCCTAATCTTTTTGCAGAATAAAACCGAATGAAACTGAAAGTGAAATGTAAGAAATATATCAGTGACTGCAGCTGCCTCTCTCTCTGGCAGTAAAGCAGAGGAAGTAATAACGCAGCCCGAACAATAAAACACACCGCTGTAAGGCGAGCCCGGTGCTCAGTTAGTCAGAGAAAAGAAATGATAATATGTTTCTGCTTCGGCTGCAGAGCTGCCACTCAGAAACCTCTTTGATCCACCAGAGTCCAGATCCAGGATCTCCAGGGTCCCTGTTGTTGAGGGTTTGGACGGAGCACATGGCTTCGCTCAGATGTGCCCGTAGAGCAGCTCTCAGTGGGATCCGGCTGGTATGACCGGCCCCGCCCCGCCCCGCCGCCGCGCTGCCTCGTGGGCTGGCGAGGTAATGGAAACAAGGCGAGTGTCGGCTGAAGAGCACGAAGGCACGAGGGAACCATTAAACTTTATGTGTTTATATAATAACAAATAAAAGAATGCCCCCAAAACACCTGGAGGAACCTCAAAAGTGCTTCGTTCTGACACATGCATCGTTTACATGTGTTTTATCCATGATGTCACTATTAACACAGGATTAATATTTCTCACAGCTGCCAGTGAAGGGATTTATTTGGCTGATCAGCTGGAGTCAATGTGGAGACTTCTACATCTTTGTCCATTTTTATGATATGTGGGTCATCAGACTCAGAGGACTCTCCTCCTGCAGCTGTGAGCAGGTGAGTTCAGTGCCTGTTTTTAAAGTTTTTATTTAAATAAAAGAGATGAGACATGAAACAGGAACATTTCTGAGAATCCAAATAATCTAATAATATATTTGGAATATATAAAAAAAATCTGTGTAACGAGTACTTTGGCTTTTGATACTTTGAGTACTTTTCCAAAACTTACCCACAGGCTTCCCATTTCTTCTCACAACGATGTTATTGTCATCTTTCCTACTGACGAAGTCAAAGTCCCGGGAATATTTCTACCTGTTGAATATCAGGACTCCCATCTTCCTCGCTTTTTCTCGAATGAAAAACTGTGGAATTCCTGGATCGATTGACCCAACTGTGTACTTTCTTCACTCATGAACACACCAATACAGATCTGAGTTCGGAAAAGTTGGATGCATGTTGAGGACGGAGCGCCGAGAGGACGTCGGAGGGAGGATCCAGGTCCTGGATGACAGTGGAAGGATGAAGGGATGAGTGGAGACTTTGGGTTCTTGGACGGAGAGACAATATTCCCTTCATGCACTTCCTGACCTCGGTGGTTCCTGGAATCAAACGGAGAGGGAATCTTTGGAGGAGAGGTGAAAGAAGAAAGGGATTTGGAAACAGGAACAGTCGGAGGGGAAGGTGATTACTCAGGTGTGATTGAGCTTTTATGCAGAAGCGGGATCATTTTGAGGTGAACCTGGTTTTATAAAACTACAGTTATTGCTTCTTATATAATGAACACTGAGGACAGTCATGTGTTCGATCAGTAGAAGACAAACTGGTCTCCCCTCAAAACGTAAATATAGGTCGTGTGTACAGGCCAGTGGCCTGCACAGACTTTTTGAAGGTCAGGGGCGAAAAGAAAAAACACATACAGCGTTCTCGCCACTGTAGAGAGCAGTTTGGGCACGATTTGCCTCCCAAGAGGACACAGGACCTGTTCTGTTGTTCAGGTTGGTAGAAGAAGGCCTGAAGCTTTGACCAACAGGTTTGATGTCTGGTTTCTAAGAAAAATAATGCCCGTTTCCTCGCTCGGTGCCGTCCTGGAGGTGCTGCTGACCCCTAAACGATCACACGAGCCTCGGACTGGACGGCTCCCAGGAGCACAGCGTTCCTCGCAGAAAGCAGTTTTCAGCATATTTTCTCGGTCTACTTCTTTGAATAAATAAATAAAAATAAGTCAGAAACGATGCTGGATAACCATCTCTCAGCGAGGCGGGACCGCGGCCAGAAGCTGCCAAACACAAAGTGCCGCCTGTGATTCATGGGATCTGGGAAACAGGCGGACTAGGAACAGCTAAACACGAGTGTATGTTGTCCCAGAAAAAACACACAGATGTGACGCAAAACAAACACATCCCTTCTTCATCTGTGCCCATCTGCCACTTTCCCTCTTTTGATGTCACTCTTTACGAGGATAGCTCGCAAACAAGCTGACGGCGCGCCAGCAGAGCGCGGCGCACATGTGCAGAAATATGCAAATCTGAGCTTCGGTTTGACAAGAGAAAACAAGAACATGTGGCCGCCTGTTTTTTTTTTTTTCTTTGAGGCTGAAGAGAAGAAAAACTAAAGCTGGTAACAATTCCCACTATCTCTCAGTCTGCACTCCTGGCTGGGAAATAGCTGCATGAAATGTTGAGAAATGAGCGTGAAAGAGACGCAGGATTCCTGCAGGTCCAGAGTGTCTCTCAGCTTCTGCAGGTCTCATCATTTCCTCATCATGTTGAGCCTAACGAAGCGTGTCACACCTAACAGGTTAATGGGTTTAAATCGTTACATCCTGGCTCAGGAAATGTCCGTTTACTGTAACTTCCTGCTCTGATCGTTTATCTGAGCGAAGCTGCTGAGCACCTGCAGCCTCTGGATCTAAATATGACTCAGGTAGAGGCGTAAACAGCAGACAAAAGCTTCCATCGTACAAGCTAAGAACGTTTTGCAGTAAAGACCAACAAGATCCACCTTCAGCAACATCCCAACAACCTTTTCCTGAGTTTTAAAAACACTTGATCCTGCTCAGTGGGGAAGCAGCAGATGTGTCTGCATGGAGGCAATATTGAAAATAAGGAGCTGTAAACTCTTTTCTATCAGTTTTTAAACGCCCTCTTTTAAACGCCCTCTGAACTTGCTCACTTTCTGCATTTAAATGCATTTATTTTACTTTCTTTCTTTTCTTTTTAAAGTCTTTTATAACACCTAACCAGCTACTTTTTAGCCCTACCCTTAGAGAAGTGGTTTATAGTCTAAACAGAACGAAACTGAAGTGAAATATGATGAAGAAGCTCTCGCTCTGAATGAACTGATAACAACCTACTGGACCTGCTAGCAGGTGGAACAGGCCGGGATGATAAACGGCTGTTAAATCATCAGGAAAAGTTCTGATCTTGTGGATTTTGTGACACTTGCCTCTGAAAATAAAAGCTCTTTGGTTACTTTCCTCACTTCCTGAAGTTTCTTCCCGTTGGTTCCTGGTGTACAGTCACCATGACATTGTTGCCTTTTGTTGGATGGAAACTGTTTAATTAGGAAAAACCCCTGAACGATGTTTTGTTTTCCACTCGTTAGCTGGTTGAAACAGGCCCGGGTGGTTTGTGGACGCTGACAGACAGTAATGTGTGCTGAGTGCCACACATCATGCTGTTGTTTCCTGCAGACCAGTAGCACATGTCCCGAGCCAACAGCTTCGGGGCCACTGGACTTTCTGGTGATTTGTCCTTTTTTACCTCCCTGATGTTTCCAGCTGTGACTGTCACACAGTTTACTGCCATCGTGCCTTCACACTGAGATCCTGTTTGGATCACGTCAGTAAATAAATGGCCACAATGACAAATTCTGGGAAATTTCCTGCTCTGTAAAGCGACTCTGTGTGTGATCGTTCACATTATATTTACAGCCGCAGTCGACTTAATTCCTCCTCAACATCTTTTTCCACTTAGAGATAACACATGAAAGCATTCGGCAGGAAACAGCTGGAAATAAAGGTGGTGAATAAGAAATCACAGAGGAGGAAACGCAGAAAAAAGACCAGAGGACTGATGGACAAAATGTTGTCTCGATGAAAAATGAAGAGACAACTTTGCTGCTTTTTGATCCTCGCGGGGCCAGAAAGCAGCTGGATGATTGTGGCACCAGAGGAGAAACCACATTAATCCTGATGCTGTCGTCATGTCGTATCAGAGTCGACGTAATTACCAGTTTCAGACTTGTGACGAGATGAAATGTCAACAACCCGCTCATTACTGTGACTGGGGATCTGAAAGGTGCTTAATAACATGACGAGCTTGAAAACCAAACCAACATGGAGACCAAACGTCAGCAAAATGTGGCGTTCAAAGTCAGTAAAACCTCAGATTTAATGAATAAACTGTTGTTTTGTTGATGCAACTCCATTGATTTGTCCGTTGATGTGGACTTTGGAAATGCAGAAAACAGCTGGTGGATTATTTATGAATTATACATCAGACAAACAACATTATGTGGACTCAAAGACTTCAAGATACATAAATCTCCTGCATGCACAGAGAAAGAGGTTCGAGCTTCTGTCTGGAGCTTTGAGCTGCTGCAGGAGACGGACGAGTCGTCCAGGTGTGACGCACATGTAGGAAAACCTGAACTGTCACCTGACGCGACATGTGAGTTTACGGCCAGATTAGTGTGTCTACATGCGTCTGCAGGGTCTGAATGAACAGCTGCCAGCTCGCTCAGGTAATGTGGGCTGGGATTCAGTGTGGCAGGTAACACTGTCGGGCTCCTCGCCAGCTTGGCAGGAGATGAGTCGGGACTCTCAGCGTCCATCTGCTGCACGCTGCTGCAAACACGCTAACACGGAAAATACTAAAAACACTTTGGACAAAGCATTGAATCCACTCGTTTGTGGTAAAAAAAAAATTACAGGATTATGCTAAAAAAAAACATTTATTCTAGACATAATTTACAACAACCGAACACAGAACCAGTAAAGACGTGAACCCTGTACGCTGCTATCAGAATCACAATCAGCTTTATTAGCCAGGTACGTGTTCACATACTAGGAACGGTTTTAGATATTAGAAATAGTAAAGAAGACATAAAACATTAGAAACAATATTTACAAGGTCAGGTTGGTCAAGGATATGTGCCAATGGTGCAATTGTGTAAGTAAAAAATAAAATATTTCGTTTCTGAAATCACATAAAATTACTACATTGTTTGTAAAAACCCTGTAAAGCGTCTGATGAAAACTGAAATCTTTTGTGTCCACTCATCATCAATAAATTCTTCAGTTTGGTATTTCAGGGTTTGTGTGAGAAAAGATCGTCAGGTCTGTCCGATAAAACGTCCAATATTCTTTTTGCTCCGTGTTTGGTCTCCACCAGCGCTGAGGAGGATATGTGTGTTTAGCTGCTGAATGTTTCACTGTGATTTTCTGCTGTTTGCTTCCTTTTCCTCGATGTTCGGTACTAAATAATGATGGATAACAATAAAATCTCTTTTATCTAATTTGTTTGTACAGAAAATCAGCATTAGCGTCTGCATTTCTGTGGAACGACCTGTGATCGGACGAACTCTCTGTTCTCAGGCTTCGGAAAATCCAACCTGCAGCCAAAAACAAGAGCAGGAAGTCTGTTTTTCTCTCCTGCAGCATGAGTTAGAAAATACTGAGAGATTATTACAGGAATTTTCCACAATGACACAGAAAACAAACTTTAAAGCGACTGCATTTAACATTAAACATCGTGATTTGATGTGTTGTTTATACAAACACATTTATTTTAGCAGTTTTATTATAAAAGCTACAGTGTTTATGCTTTTAAAATATCATTTTTTAACATTTTAAACCCTTTGAAAGAGTTTATTTTAACCTTTTGAGTTTTTTTGTTTGTTTTTGCTTCTCTGTTTCAGTGTTTTTATGTCAAGTTTGTGCTTGTTTGATTGGTTGAACTTAAAACATTTATATAAAATAATTAAAAGCCACTCAGTGTCGTTGCTTTATTCGACAGCTGACGGCTTCATCTACACGAACAAATCAAACTTTACGAGTCCAAACTTGTGACTCACTTGATGATCCTGTTGATTTGTTCACAAGAGAAAACGCTTTCAGATTATAGGCGAGATAACGTTTAGTTTCCAGCTGAAAAAGGGCGACATCTCCCCATCCTCCAGCTGCACTCTGAGATAAAATCAGAGTTTTTAAATCAAGCATTGAACAGAACTGTAATCCAGAGAGAATTACAGACGTGTTACAGTCTGATTAATGAGGGAAACTCCATTTGTTTTCTGCTCCGTGTCAGAAAGGAAAGATAACATGACAAAGTATGAGAGCTGAAGTGCCCGTCGTTAACCTTTAGGACTGAAAACACAGTGAGGAGCGCCGCTGAGGTCCATCTGGACAAAGATCCACCAGAACCAGCTCCTCATCAGGATAATGACCTCCATTAGACTTTATCTGGCTCCCTCTGGGCCCCAAAGAGCCTCCATTCATCTCTGTCCTCTTTTTTCCTGCCACGATAATATACGATGACGCTAGACTCACTTTTCCGTGCTTCTGTCTGAAGGGAGGGACGTAAATTGGATAATTTATGACCTGAGTGAACTCTTCCCCTCATCTATCAGGTGTTTTTCCTTCAGAGGAGTCGCTGTAAACTCTTCAAACATGCTTAGGTTTAATGTTATATACAAATGAGGATTTTAAGGTTATTAAAAGAAGCCGTTTTCAGCTCGAATGTGGCGTTATTTAACCTTATTCTCCTGTAATGAAACATCTCTGACCCGAGGTCGACACGTTTCCCAACACGTGGCGTCGATCGGGAACATCGCGGTCGATTGGTTCACCACATCGTTTAATAAACACAACAAATACCAAAGTTCCTCAGAAAATATTTTACAGGTTTGTCTCACCCAAGTTAAGATGCAATTACCTCCCTCACTGCTCCGGGAAGAAGTGATTCAACGTGCAGCTCTGTTTGTTTTGGACTCTTGTGAAACTTTATGGCGGCAGTATTTATTTTGATGATGTTTGTGTGAGACATAAAAGCATCAATAAAAATATTATCATGCAACATCAACCGTAAAAAATGCTTCAAATGCAACATTTGGATCCATTGCATCATTTATTTGTGTCTTCTGTGTTTCATTTGTTGCTTTTGTGAGACACATTGTGTCAAAGCAGCTGTGTTACATGTTCCTCCTGAATAATGCAGACTCGCTCTGTCACTTATTATTACAATCATGCTCAGTTTGGGGGAAAATAACTCAAAAACTCAAGTCTGTAATTCAATTTTTTTGACCATCGCCTGAGCACAAAGCTCAGAAAATAGGAAACATCAGCAGGACGAGGGCTTCATGGTGCAGAAAGAACAAAAGATGAACCTCAGATTCACCAGAACAGGATTTCTGTTTCGTGTGAAAACGAAAGTAAGTGATTTTTAATGTAACTCACGTTGTTTACATAACTTCCGGTAGTCAGCCTCATAACTGCTTCACTTCCGGCATTTACGTACGTTTATTTGCTGTTTAAACTGTCTTTTGAAAGCCTTAATTAGCCTTCATTCACAGAAACTGCAGCTTTTCTTTTTACAACCGCGAACCGTACGTGCATGTAAACTGACGTTTGTGCTATTTTTAGAACGCGCCGCGAGCCGCGATACGTACAGATGCGTCGTAATGGGCGCTACTGACACACGACCTGTTCTGTCCTTTAGGTTGGAGATGTTGTTGATTAAACCTGATAACAAAGTTCCCCTGCAAACTCTCTGTCGGCCTGAAATGAATTTAGTCAATTTAAAGAGATCCTGTGGAGTATTTTTGACTATTAACAGAACTATGGAGCAAAAAGTTTTACAAGTTTATCCATTATTTAGTTTATCATCCATCACATTCCTGCAGATCACTCCTGTCACAATAACAGGGTTATAACTTGCACATATAACTGAAGAAATGACTATAAAAACAAAGGTAAACCTAAATATGATAACAAGGAGATTTGATGCAGGACTAAGACAAAATTAACACGTTTTTAAAGAGACTTGAGATGTGAAACTTGACTTAAAAAGCACTAAAATGTTTTGTGTTGTCGCCAACTAAACCCAGACTGAAACTATGGAGGATAAAAATGACTAAACTAAAAAGCATTTCCATCAAATGAAATGTTAAATAGCCGCCAAAACTAACACTGCAACATATTGGGCTCTCTCTCGTCTTATTTTCTTGTCTTTGTTTTGGTGTTTTTGATGTTTGCTGTAGATTTATCATCTCCTTTCACAAGCTTGTTTGCAAGTTTGCAGCACTTTCTCTCACTAAATGTCGAAATGTGATGTAGTTTACAGCTACTCACCACACATTTGGCGAGGCTGTGTTTCTAAAGTCTGCTGTGTGATGTTCTGGTGTTCAGAAAACGGACTGAAGGCCGCAGAGACACTTCCCGCTGCAGTGACGTGAGTGGAAAGACAGCGGCGTGGGTTAAAATAAAACATGTGTTTGGACAGATAACACAGATCGTTAGAGGGTCACATTCAGTGAACTTTAGTAACATCACGTTCTGTCCTTTTGTCTGTATAAACTTTTTCCTTTCAGAGGAGTTCGAGGAATATTCCTCCCAGCGAGCGTCCCTGAAGGGACTGGGCGGCAGCGTCACGCGGTGTCAGTCACATTACGACCTCCGCTGTGAGCTCAGCCGCTGGAGCAGCTGAGGCTCGATGTCTTCCACCTTTCTGTTCCTGTTTTTTCTGTCCTGACTTTGCTCCAGAGCCTTTCATCGACTCATCAACTCTTCCTGTTTCTCATCCAGAGGAGCTGCTCTGGGTGAGAGCTGCCTAATGGGCTCCATTAAAGACTGAAATCACTGTAAGGACACTCGGGATGAAACCCTGAGAGTACAGACGGCTAACAGGACGCTCTTCAGGTGTCCGACTTGTTATCACCCTCTGCAGAAAACCATCAGTTTCATCACATGAGCTCCCCAGATACAAACACTTCCTGCTACTGCTGCAGGAACACCCACGTCAGCTGAGCTCTGGATGATTATTCCACCATCAAATACTTCAGGGAACTGAACCCCAACCGAGAGCACGACCGTGATGGATCAGGGTTTTAGATTTACCTTTAAGGATGAAGTTTTATCATACAGAAAGGACTTTTTCTTCAACTGGTTGTCGACCCTCG
This sequence comes from Serranus cabrilla, assembly GCA_903364295.1. Lineage (NCBI taxonomy): Eukaryota > Metazoa > Chordata > Actinopteri > Perciformes > Serranidae > Serranus > Serranus cabrilla. The sequence continues at coordinate 143,923 of CAFUXE010000421.1, read as the reverse complement.
ATCATGAAGTCTTAACAGATAAACAAGCAGACTGATGAACTTTCAGAAAGCTGCAGCCACGTTCTTAATCTTCCCGTATCATTCTGTCTGTTTGTGTTTCCCTCCTTTGTTGCACACCTTCCCGCTCTCTGAAGCTCCGTGCACCACAGTGTCACATGTTATCACACTGTTGAACGAGGCATTATCGGTGGTTATAAGAAAGGTGAGTAAAGTAGAGTCCTGCTCCGCCTGCTGGCAGGTTCAGAAGGTTGTTCTCAGCCCGTTTAGTGGCTGCTCTCTGAAAACAAAAGCTGTTACGTTTCCTTACAACTACACTACAATAACTACTTCTCTGTGGTTGATCTGATCTTTTTAAAGTAAAATAAATGCACAAGAATGAACAAACATAAAGGTTCTTATGAGGACTTGAGTACCGGATGTAACAGTTACGTCAAATATTTATTGACGTTATTGTAGCACTTTAAATAGATGGATAGATGGGGACCCAGTTTTTGGATGTCTGCTGAAGTTACCAAATATGGTTCTTTGCCAGATAAAGGTTTAAACTAACATTGTTTTCACATGAGACACAAACCCAGTTTTCCTGTGTGAATCTCCTGGATTTGTTTGACCCTCTCGTCCACCCACAGAGCGACTTTTCATCCTTTATACTCCATCACCTTATCCATTCAAGTTCTGGGTTCTAGGTTCTGCTGCTGCACCACAAGTTGTGTTTCAAGCTCTTTTCGATAACGTCTGACTCTCTCATTATGGACTGCTGGACGGCGATCTCAACAGAAACAGACAGACAAACTGCTCTCCAAAAAGCTCATATAGCTGCACATGTCCTCCAAGCATCGCTAAAACACAATCTGGTGTGCAGCAGAAGCTGCAGAAGCTGAAGTTAAAACAACAGTTATCATTCAGCAAATATCAACTCAATTAATTCTCCATTTTTTTGCATGCATGATGCACTTTATGCAAAACTGTTGTTGCACTGCTGCAGGACGAAGAATACAGTGAAAGATTTATCATTTTTCACTCCAGCCTGATGCCTGATTGATGCATGTCCCACCGATCACGTATGGATTATCAGCATTCTGTGGTCTGTCAGTGATCTGCTGACTCTTCATTAAAAATCTGTGCAACATGTCTGTGTTCTTTGGAGAAACCTGCTCTTGTGCTGCATAACATCTTATCACACGACGAAACCAAAACATTCATTATGTTCCGCAGCCAATGAAACACGTTCCAGAGACGGCAGATGTGTTTAAAGTAGAATTAAGTGTTAATAAAGTGAAGCTCAGTGTGACTCTGAACGTCTCTGTCCTGCATATGTGTCGAATCATTTTTCACGTCTTTTTTAGCCAGAAATTAACTCCGTTAATAACATTTCCTTTGCGTCCCTTCTGGTTCAGTCTGTAGCTTAACGTGGACATGGTGAGTTGAACCTCCCGGACTTCATCACTCGTTTGCTCCGAATCAGCAGAACGAAGCAGATTAATGTGCAGAGTGATGTTTGATATTTGTCTGCAGCTTTCATGTTTCAGTTTTAACATCTTAAAGCCTCGTTTACACGTTTTTTTCTTCTGTAGGTGTTTACGTATTTTATACGCCCCCTAGTGGTCAATGCATGAAGTGCATCTCTTCACAGATGGACAGAAACGCTGTGAGTTTTTCTAGCCGACAAAAAGCCATTTTTCCATTCGATGTGGGATTACTGCAAAAAAAACAAAAGTTGATGACACTTTCACATTTTGTTTAGCTGATGTTCTAAACACATTAACACCATTTTTATGGTTTTTGAAGCAAAGATGTGATAACAAGAATAAAAACAGCTGATAAATTCACGTCACCACAGTCACGTTGCCACAACCAGCAGATCAGACGCAGTTTGGGGGAAAATACAGGATGTGTGAGCTGTTTGAGCTGTTTTGAAGTTTGAATTTGGTGTCTGATGCCCTATTGAAGAGGCGTTTGAATTTGCAACTGCAATATTTTATTTGAACAACCTTTCGTCACTCTGTATAGTTCAGTTTGTATCCTCCCTGTCCATGTAGAGTTTAACTCTGGGTGTTTTATAAGTACAATATTGTGTATTTTTTGTGTTCTGTAGACATTGACCTTTTCTTAAGATTTACAGTGAGACTGTATTTTATTTTGACACACTGGTAAGTATTTATTTACATGTGTAATCGTGGGTTGTGGGCCTAAACTTTGGAAAAAAAAAAGTCCAGGGCCTTTTTTCAGTGGTTTCTCAAACCGAACTCAATGAAGCGACTTTTATTAAAGAGGCTGAAACAGAGATTTTCAGACTCGCTTGCTTCTCTATAAGGAGTTTTAGACTATTTTCTCCATTTCTGAGTCCTTTTCATTCTACCTGTCTGACCTCTTTTTCTTTCACTGAGAAACTGTTTCAGTCAGACTGCTGCAGGTTTCACATCCTGTGATCTGAGTTCAGTCAGATGAAGCTCCTGGAGGATCCTGCAGGCTGAGCTTCAGCTTCAGCACCTGTCCGTTACGTAACGCGCGTCACAGCGTCCTGTTGTCCGGATGGAAACCGGCGGCGCGCGCCGCTCCTCCTGCAGCGGCTCAGCGCGCGCGGCTGATGTGGATGTTTGGCAGCTCGGCTCACGGAGCCGCAGACCGGTGACGCATTTACATCTTCATCCTGACAACCGGGAGAAACATTTATCCATTAAGGGAAAAGCTTTTCTCGAAAGATGTTTGGACGTCAGCGACAGTTTCGTCACCGATCAACAATTTGTGCTTATGTAATAACGCAGCAGGGGGAGTCTGTGTGTAGAGGAAGAGTTTCTCCTCCTCCTCCTCTTCTTCTCCTCCTCTGCATGTTCCTCTGCAGACAGACTCACTGGTGAATGTTGTTCACTCTGACTGATGACCTCTTTTCTGCAGATATTGTCTTTCCAGACGCGGTCGCCCGGAGGTGAAATGTGGTAGTGGA
>CAFUXE010000421.1:111873-135625 GCA_903364295.1 Serranus cabrilla | reverse complement strand
GCTGTCGGACGAAGTCCTGAAGGAAAAACGTCTGCAGCTGCATTTTCTAATGTACAGTTTAACCCCCCGAGACTCAAATCCATGAAATCAGCAAAAACATGACGGATATGTTGAAGAAACGATCATTTCTTCGTCCAGCTGGAGTCCAACGAGACAAATCCAGTCTCCTGTGAGCTGAACTCTGACCCACTAACAGATATTTATAGTGCAGGAATCAGAGTCTTCCTCATCACTTTAATCCATGTAACTGTTTATAACGCTGAGCCAAGGCAGCATATTTTCATTTCCTCTGAAAGCTTCGTCACTCGTTTATTTCCAGTAATATTTGTGATATTTTCCTGATAACTGACTGACTGTGATCCACGTCTCAAAAGGAAAAGCTCAGTTCAGAAGAAACAAGGAAACACTTTATAAATCTGTTTACATGTCAGAAAATAACTTTAATACATCAAGTCTCATGAGTTGGATAATCTGTGTAAATAATCTATAGGATCATCAGAAGATGTGACTCAAATCAGAATGAATTAAAACAGTATGTTTGGTTCATTTGAGCGTGAATAATAGTAAAAATATGAATAAATGATAAAATAAAATAAATAAAAAAATAAAAAATAATAAAATATAATAATAATTAAAAGTATAAAATGAAATAAATAATTTATTATAATTATAATAATTATAATAATACGTTAAATAAATAGATAATAATAAAACAAAATAAAATAAAATAAATTTAAGTATTAAAATACATAAAATCGACCATATTTGGTGGAAAAGTGGGCGTGGCTTGACTTCAGATGAGGTGGGACACTGTGATTGGCTCAGAAACAGCCAATCAGATCTGTTTCAGATCAAAACATCCTATAAAATGTAAGTCTGATGTGTCTGAACGAGTTAAACAGATGGTACATTATATAATCCTAACATAAAATCGATTTTTCTTTATTATATTTGTTATTGTTTGAATAATTAACACCACCAACTCGTCCCATGTGGGTTCTTGGGTTCTTGGGTTCAGGGCGACGCCCGGAAATATTTGGAAATCAACATTTTTCACAACATGTTGGGGAAATAACGAGCATTCAACATATGTCAGCAGCTGTTGCTGTTGATCATAAATGTATAATTTAAACCCCCCGAGTCCCCCAGCGCCGAGTGTAGCAACAGGAATAAATGTGGTTATGAAATGAGACGCCCACAGGACACGATTTCATTTAGAGCTTCAGGATTAAAAAGACAACAGGAATCTGTGATCACACATGTAACTCAGAGTCACTGGTTATGTGTGTAATTTCCTTTTAAAAGGCATAAAAATGTAGATAAATGCAGCAGACATGTGATTCCTGAACAGCAGGATGACAGGAAACGTATTAATCCTCACAGGAAAAAAAAAAGGAGCAGATTTAATGAAGCTTAGCTGGAAAGTATTCGGACCCTCGGGGCGATTGGAAAACCCCGGCGTTCATAAAACGTGTTGCAGTAAAAGAAACGTTTGTTCTGTCTGGTGAATGTGTGAGAACACGTGTTGATCACAGAGGAGACGACGTCTTTACTGTTAATAAGATTTACAGCATGAATCCAAAGTGATGAACTCAATCTACCTGAGCAGGTAAAGAACCGACTATACCGACTATTTCTGACGCCACAGATGAATAAATGTCTGTTTAAAAGTTTTTATTAACTCTACTTACAGTCCTGAATAATTATTTGCAGCATCAAATGTTTCATATCAACAATAAGACCTCATCAATCAGGACGTAATTATAAATGCACGAAGAGTTCAGAGTTATAAAAAAAAAAGCTGCAGTTTCTGTGAATTTATGCTACAAAACCACTGAGCAAGTTAAAGGGGAAAAAAATCCTGGTTAGGTTTAAAAAGGATGAAAATAAATTATAATTGACAAAATGACCAAAAAAAAAAGACATAAATGACCAAAACAAAGTTCATAAAAGACCAACAAATGACATAAAAAGATTTTTTTTTTAAAAAGATAAAAAATTGCCCAAAAAAGACGCAAAATAACCAACAAAGGACCCAAAATTTTCCCCAAAAAAACACACAAAATGAATAAAACAAAATCATAAAATACTAACTAAACTATCAGATGCAATTGAGTCAAATTTAAAAAATTTAATAAGAGTTTCAGAGAATATTTGAGTTTTTCTCAGAATAATTTTGAGTTATTGGACGTAATTTTAATCTGAAGCAGTATCTGATTTGTTTCCTGAAAAAGTTTGAATTATTTCTCTTAATTTTTTAACACCTTAATGTCAGAGAATATGGTGTTTATTTCATGTAAAACTGTGAATCAGTGAGTTTGCATCAATAAAGTGCGCTGCAGTAACGTCCTCTGGTCAGCAGGGGGCAGCGTGATGCTGCTGCAGTCTGCAGGAATCAGATTACACTCTTTAACTTTCTCATTAATAGAAACAGGACTTGTGTCGGATGAGTTTTGACTGATTCAGGTCGTGTTTACACATAAAAAGCTGAAGTTTCTGACAGACAAAGATCTCGTCCCTGCTGGTGAAACGAACATGTTCACTGACGGTAATAACAGGGTCTGAAGGGGGAGGAGCCGCTGCCACATATTTCCATGTTGACGCTCCATAAACTGGAGGATTTATGTGAAGATCTCTGCGATGACATGATGTCATGTGATTAGTCGCTGTGGTAATCTGGCTGTAATGAGTTCGATCTGCAGCGTGACACTGACAGGATGATTGTTCCTCCGTGTGCTGCAGGTATCCTGCAGGAGCATGAGCTCATAGAGGATTCTCTCATTACTCTAACTGTGAAACCTGCAGTAACGGAGAAAACACATGACACACTTACATGCATTCAACCCAAAACTCACAGAGAGAAATCCTGCAGCTGATCTGATCTGACAGAACGGAGCAGAGAGAAGAAGAAAAACATGAAGGAAACGTAGATTAAACTCATGCTGCACGAGCAAACGAACACACAGAATAAGGATTGAATTAAAAGCATAAATAGCCTGAATAGACCTGAACCAACTCTCCAAACATTTGAGTCTCATTGGCATCGACAGAATCTGTAACAGGACAGTTTGAAAACTTCATGGCACAAAATGACACAAAAAAAAAGACATAAAATGACCAAAAAAGACACAAAAAAGATACAAAACCACCAAAAAAAAATAAAAATTACCAATACGGAATTACTAAAAGAGACACTATATTCCCATAAAAAAAAGACACAAAAGTGCCACAAAAAACACAATAAATGAACAAAAAAAGACACAATATAAAATGACCAAAACAAAGTCATACAAGACCAACAAAAGGACCAAAAAAAACAAAACCAAGAAAGACACGAGTAACTCCCCGACAGGAGACAAACCGTCCGTCTAAAGGTTCATATTTAACGTCTTCTCATCGTCTACATGAGTTTATCTGACTGAGGATTCAGTGCTGATGGATAAAACATACTTTCTTCAGAGAGTTTCAGAGCAGGAAGTCGTGGTTTCCCAACAGGATCTTTCTGGTCGCGTGTCGAGGCTCTGTGCCGTCATAACGCTGACTCAGCACGTCGACGAGCTCAGGGTCATTTTTCAGAGGAAGTGAAGAAAAAGTTTGTGCTGAGACGAGAGAAGAAGGAGACGAGCTGAGCAGATGTTTGAAACTTTCACTTTGCTCTGCCAGAGTCGGCTTCAAACTTTCTCTCTCTCCATGTTTGGATCCTTTTTTTCCTCTTTCAGAGAGAAAAATGTAACATTTTACAACAACGCAGAAACATCTCAACAACGTTTGGACGGATTCTCATGAAATATGAACTCTCAGCGCGTCTCATTCCACTTTAAATGAAAGTACAGCAGGCTGCTGAGAAACAGAAAACAACAACAACAGAACATATGTGTGCTTATTGATTCCAGCGCTTTAAAAGGGCGAACACACCCCGTGGAGGTTTTACTGCATGTTTGTTCAAACAGAGCTGTAAAACAATCACAGCCCGAGGTTCATTCATCAGCAGCAGGCAGCAGGTCAGGGAGGTCAAATCAAAACTGATGTCACCACTGAAACAACTGGTCATTTATTTGATGTATCTGCAACTACGGCACTGATTATTGTACTTTATAATAACTTTTCTCAGCAGGACAATCATGCATTTGGCTGCAGTTGCATGCATGCATCTGTCTGTCTGCAGCTAATCTCTTATTCCACTGGACCAAACCATCAAAATGAACTGTTCTTTATTTATTTAGTTGCAATAAATGGATCAAAATGATGCAGAATTAACTGCAACATGATGCTGATGTGGAAAAAGTTTGAATTCATGCTTTGTGACGTCTGTCTGCAAGAACACAAGCAATCAACTTTTAAAATGTTTGTTTTCTGAATGGAGTTCAGGGACGATCAGGGCTCGTCTGACTGCAGCTGCAACAGCAGCAAGACCATCAAAATGAACTGTTCTTTATTTATTTAGTTGCAATAAATGGATCAAAATGATGCAGAATTAACTGCAACATGATGCTGATGTGGAAAAAGTCTGAATTCATGCTTTGTCAGGTCTGTCTGCAAGATGGCAAGCAAACAACTTTTAAAATGTTTGTTTTCTGAAGGGAGTTCAGGAAGTTCATGGTGATTCTGCTAATACAGCAGTATGCACCCACACTAAACTGATTTTTCTTTGATTTAGTTGCAATAAATGAATCAAAAGTATGCAGAAATAACTACAACATGATGCTGGTGTGTAAAAAGTTTGAATTCATGATCTGTCAGATTCATTTACAAGATGACAGGCAACCAATGGTTAAAATGTTTTTCTGAATGGAGTTTGGATCTTTGCACAAGATTCTGCAAACTTTTCTCACATTCTTCCCGTTGCGTCTGTCAGCTGTTATGAAATCAATGATTCCTTTGTGTGCAGACATTTTTCCAACATGGTGCCAAACATCCTAACGTGATATCGTGCTTTGTGTTTGTGCGATTATCACGACCTGGAGAACCAAAACCAGCTTCCCTCTGAGCAAACAGGCCGATACGTGGAAGCATTTATGTTTTAGTGCCGATTCTGGGAAACCAGTAGCTAATATTGTGTCACGTTGGCAGAATCCTTCGTATTTATATGTTCTGGTTGTTTAAGTGTCCGTGTTCTGGTCTGAATCCCCCGACAACAACAACAGCTTTCATTTCTCTAACTTTCACTACACTGAAATGAGTTTAATGCGCTCACATGTCCGCCGGCGACACGTGACAGAAAATAAACAGCTGCCTGCTTCTCATTACTCTAATTGGTGATTTAGTAAGCTGCCCGTATAAAAACACGCTGGGCTCAAACGGGATATAAACGCCAGCTCTTCCGCTAACGGGACTCTAACCGGGACTCTGCTGCATGTTTCCGCTGTCTGGCAGCGAGCGAGATTTTGAGGAATAGAAGAAATATTCTGTCCTGAAGTGAAGTCATAAACAGAAGTGGAGCTTTTTTACTGATGCACAGGATCTGATGCAACGTTTTACCCTTTGTGTTGTTTAAAGCAGCTGAAGGGGAGTTTGGAAGCTTTTCCACATGAGCAACAAAAACAGGAAAAACAGACATTCGGTTATAATATTTAGTCTTTAATTTCCAATATTAACCAGGTAAAAGCTGCATTTATACTTTTTGTTGGTGCTGCACAAACAAAAACATTCACATTTCTTCTTTTACTGCAGGAATTCTGCAAGGAAATTTGTTTACAATTAAACCCTTTTTTTTTTTAGCATCGTGGCTAAGAAGGCAAATAAAAACTGTTTTATTCGTTCAACCAGATTCAGATTTTCTTTTCATTTCTTCAGCACTTTCATACATGATGAAATAACATTTTCCCTACAAATATTCCAGACCGAAACAAAGCCAAAGTCAATTATTAATGGATAAAATGGTCAATAGATGCAAATTATAAATAAATAACCATTTTTATTAACAATTTTTTGTCTTTGTCTGGTTATAATTCCCGAAATTGGGATTGTGGTTTCCTGCTCCGCCTGCTGGCAGGTTGAGTCGGTTGTTATCAGCATTAGTTGACATTCAGTTAAAAGGCGACTTTTTATTTTCGATAAAACCACAAAACCATTTCTCTGAGGTTGGGGCGAAGAATTCTGTGGATACAAAAAAATAAAAGCCTGAAGTTACGAGGAAAATGTGAGTACCGGATGTGACAAAGTTACATTAGTTCGTAAAAAGGAAACACAGGAACATTACTGCAGATCATCCTTTGTTTTCACACATGAACCTGTTTCTTTGTTTCCTCCTTTGCTTTTTACTCTGTAACTTCACTTTTGATGCCGATACTTTTGTACTTTTACTGAAGAAATTTCTGCATGCAGGACTTTTACTTTTCCTGAAGTAAAACCACTGAGAGAATCGAGTTCATCTGAAGAAAATAACAACTCTTTTCAGGAATCGATTCAGTTTGTTCACCTAAACGATTTGAATCAATTGAGAATGAAGCATCACTCTAAACAACGATAATGAAGCAGCTTGGTGAATGTGCTGATAACGACCTGCTGGCCTACCAGCAGGCGGAGCGGACTCCAATTCACGCTGATTTATGGGCTGATAACTGCAGATAAACGGCCATTTAATCGTCTTTTCACATCTGAATCTGGTGGATCTTTGCTTTAATGATTCGTCAGTTTTAAAGATTCAAACTAAGATTCAACACTTTGTAAAAACCAAACACAAGAGTTCAGTTAAGGAGAGACTGGCACTTCATCAGGAATTTCAGCCGATATGATCCATTAAAACACGGCTCTCTACAAACACAATAAACAAGCCAAGAAACACCAAACAGCATGAAAAATACCCAGTTAATACCTTATTTGTACAGTTTATGGTTATGATACTGGACTGTTTTCCAAGTCCTTGTAATCTGACCTCTGAATTTATGCTTTTGCAAGAAAAGTTTTAAAAGATATCAACAAAATAAAAGCTTTGCATGTCAGATAGACACAGGAATGTAAAGTTTCTCAGCAGTGTCTGTCCTTTCATTGTGCCCGTGTGCAGCCTCAGGTGCTCCGGCTGAAAGCTTCACTGCTTTTCTCTTGCACTGGACTGTAAAATTGTAAATTTGCAAACTGCAAACACGTGTGAATGATTAAATCTCTCTTTAACAGTCGACATGTGTGTGAGTTCCCTGAGCTGATGAAGACGCAGCGATAATTTACTGACGAACGTTCGGTTCATACGATGAGTCACGTCTGCAACCAGAACGACGTCTCACAGAAAACTTTAATGTTCCCACAAACACTTTGTTCTGCAGGGTTTCTGTCCTCGTTTGACCTTTTGTGTCAAATAATTCAACTGTTTATGATGAGAAAACTTTTATCCTCTCATCAGTTACAGAAATCCCAATATTAGTTGTATATAATATTATGTTTGTATGTTTGTATTGTTGTTCACCTGCCTGGGGACTGGGGAGGAAATTTGTATTTTTTATTTTATCTCTGTGGTGCATCAGATTTCCAGTTTTTAATTGTTTATTATATGTCCCTGTCAAATACAATAAATAAATAAATAAAAATGTATCAATGTGCTTTCACAGTGACAAAATCCCCTCTTCAATGAAATAATAATAATGAAAAGAAGAAACAAACGGCCTCTGATGAGGAAATGTGTACAAACCAATAAACAAACAAAGGGGAAATAAAAACTGTTGCACAAACAGCACAAAGATCTGCTCTGATGCAGGTTTAACAGGATGAAAATGTTCTTTAATATTTCCTCAAAGTCAGAAAAGTTCCTGTCTGATCAAATGAGATCACAGAAGAAGAAGAAGAACCAGAATCCTTCTCGTCTTTTAAACCCTGAAGGAAACGAGTCGTCACTCCGATCAGCTGGGAGACGAAAGGAACTCAGCTGCTGTCAGTTACTAATCACACACACACACACACACACACCAACAGGTGATCTGAATCACAGATTAACTCCAGTTGTGACTTTCAGCTCAAACAAACTTTATTCTTATTTATTATAAAATCTGTTCAGCTGCTTTATAAACATTTTTATTTCCTTTATTTTATTTGATTTATGTTGTATATCTTTTATATTTTATTGTCATTTTTTATTATTGTTTTAGCTTTTTATCGTTTGTTTTTTACTATTTTTGCTCTTCTAAGTTTTTAAATGTTTTTCTATAATTACATTCATATTTTTTATTGATTTGGTCCCTAATTATTAAATAGTTTTAGTATTTTTAACACTTTTTCTGTCTAGTTATCCTCTGTAAGGCATGTTGAGCTGCACTAATGTGTATAAAAGCTGCTGTATAAATGAAGTTTGATTGACTGATTTATGGTATTATCAATATTTTATGTGAATATAACGTATAAACTGGTCGTTCGGTTACAACTGTAGGATGATATTTTGTACCTTTATTCATAAATCCTAATAAATGTGATCATCATCTGCGTTTCCCTGCAGCTCCACCAGCTCCATGTTGGCTTGGAAACTGTAATTTCATGACATTTACACATTAAAGATGGACGTTATATGATGAAACATCAAAAAGTTACTTCAGACTGTAAAAAAAGAAAGAAATCTATAAAAATAATTAGACATTTCGCCCCAAAGCTGCAACATTTTACGAGTTTATATGATGTTGAATGTAAAAATCCTGAAACAGAGCTGGGAGGGTTTGAAGCCTCCCAGTGTGGAGGCTTTAGAGGCTGTAACCGTCCACACAGACGTCACCTCGCAGAGAATGTTCATTTACTGCGGCTGATGTAAGCACAAAGCCCAGCGCTGATTTATGAATGGAGCCATAAAATGCCGGAGAGCACCATCTATAACAAATCATCAAACCCTCCAGAGACGAGCAGCAGACGGCCTGTTAGCGTCTGATCAGCCAGACGGGATTGGCCGAGAGAGTTCGCCGGCTGGAAGTCGTCGTCCTGATAATTCAGGTGAAAGAAGTGGTTTAATGTGTCGGTATGAGGAGTTATTCCAGGTTTGAAACCAATCAAGGTTAGAAAAACTGTTGCAGTGAACAACAAAGACTGTAAAGAGTCGTTTTACAGAAAAACATTCAATTCAGATGCACAATGTTTCCATTAATGCACGAAGAAAAACTGTTTTAAAACTAGAAATACACAGATACAAGCCAATGCACTTTCAGAAATAAAGTTTAAATAATAGAAAGGTGCAGCAGTAGAGAGCATTTCTCTGATGGATCCAAACTCCATTCAGAAAACAAACATTTTAAAAGTTGTTTTCTTGTGTTTTTACAGTCAAACCTGACAAAACATCAATTCAAACTTTTTACACATCAGCATCATGTTGTAGATATTTCTGCATCCTTTTGATCCGTTTTATTGAACTAAAGGGCTTTCCTGCTGTGATATTAGCAGAATTGGAGACTTAAGACAACCTGACTTCCACTTCAACAGCAGTGACTCGTGACAAATACTTTATCGTTTCCACAAAGCCCAGATTTTAAAAAAGTGTGTTATTTAAAACTTAAAGCTTAACGAAGAAATTCACAATCTACTGACTTTTCCATGGAACCACCAGGACAGCATCCAGTCAAGTTACAGCCGGAGGAAGTAAAACATTTTACCAAAGATCATTTAATTCTCCTACAAAAACTACAAGGTGGTCGCCAAAAACAAACCATAGCATGTAAAACCTGCAGGTTTCATCCCGGACGGAGCGGCTGAGACAAACTGTGAAGTCGCACGACAGGTCGAGACAAATATTAGTTTGCAGGATCATGTTTTGCTAAAGTTGGCTCAACAGCATTCCTGGTTTTGGTCAAATTAATGTACTAATGTCTGAATTACTTTTGCTGAAGAGCACACCATGACTTGTTTAGGATTTTAAACCCAAAAGTCAAGATGTGGGACTTGACTTGCATGTGAGACGGACGGACGGTTCGGTGCACGAACTGTCCCGGACAATTGTGGTGAGGAAGGAGCTGAGCTGGAAGCTGAAGCTCTTAATGTAGCAGTGCATCTACGATCCAACCCTCACCTCTGGTCCTGAGCTCCGGGCATCTGATCAGGATCCTCCTGACTCCTGTCAGAGGAGTTCTGGGCTCGGATGACCCAGTCTGGGGACGACCCAGGACACTCCGGAGGGACTGAGTGTCTCATCCGGCTCGGGAATGCCTCAGGTTCCCCCAGGAGAAGCTGGAAAACGCTGCAGGAGACGTCTGGAATACTGAGCGACTCGTCCCTGGACAGCTTTCCTGAAGCACATGGATGGAAATATGAGCTTTTTGTGAACTGAACTGTTATTGGTGACACACACACCGAGGGCAGATTAGCCGTCTGAGACGTTTAATGTTGACGTATCAAACAGAGAGTTCTGTGAATGTGCTGCTGTAGTGGAAACTCAGTGCGTTCCTCTGAATCATGAACTCAGACTGTTAGCAGACTTTCCATGACTCGCCGGGACGAGGAGGACTTCCTGCAGGCTCGGAGCTCGTCACATCGCAGCTGGTCCGCGTCCAGACGGATGTTTCCACGTGAGCTTCGTCCAGCTGCTGCACACGGAAACTCTGTTCAGGAGGAAAGTGTTAATGTGACAGCATCAGATCAGTCAGAGGGGGAGAGCAACTAAATACTTTTACTTTACTGGAGTATTTCTATTTTATTCTATATTTTAGTGGCAAATATTTGTTTTACTTCACTACATTCCGCTGACAGCTTTAATTACTTTTTGTGTTCAGATTTAACATAAAACACATGATACATTTTAAATGATTTTTTATTACATAACAGAATATTAAGAACCGTAGTTAAAACGCTGCTTACATCAATGCATCAAACATAAGAATACAATCACATATTTAGAATATATATATATATTAAACTATCTGAGGAGCTCCATTCTGCAAAACGAGTACTTTTACGATACTTTCAGTACTTTTTGATGCTGATACTTTTACTTGTGAGATTGTTTGGCAGCCTCTTACTCGGTCACCCTCTTTTATTTTTCTTCATCAACTTCCTGAAAACCTCCTCCTTCGGTCCAAAGCTCGGCTGCTGTCTGCAGAAAGGAAGGAGGTACGACATCAGCAGGAACGAAGGATTTCATGGATGAAATATATATTTCTGCAGGTGGAAATCCGCTGAAATCAGGATCCGTCCAAACACTTTTTCTGCTACATGAATGTTCTGCAGCGGCGTGCAAATTTTTCAAATTAAAATCCATGTTTGGTGTGAAACATCTTTGATATTAAGATTTGAATTCGAACTCGTTGTCTTCAACTCTCCGTCTGAGATGCTAAATGTTGGAGTTTTGATCAAACACATACGTTTGGATGAATATGGACCATTTCAGAGCAATATCGCCTAAAATAAATGTTTTAAAATCTGGATTCTGACACACGGCATGTGAAGACTTCATACCCGTCTTTGTTCTTGTGCTCCAGCAGCTGCAGTCTGAAATCCTTTTAATGCAATCTGATCATTTCCAATGCAGGAAGTTCGCTCCATAAATCATTAGTCACTCTGCAGCACGTTGAAGCACTTCTCCGATGTTTACGTGTTCTCCACCCTGAATCCTAAATCTCCTTTTCTTTGGAGGAGAAATTCGAAGAACATCAACAAGCTGCTGCCACGTGTCCGAAATGTTCTCAAGAAACATGAAAAAAAAAGTCTCCGTGTTGCTTTTATATCCCATAAAGTCATAAACGCTTCATGTAAACTCAGTGAACTGCAGCGTGCTTTACATCACTGAGACACAAATAGTCAAGTAATAAGACTCTTTTCTGTGGTTGCAGAGAGGCAGTAAGTGTAAAGTTCAGCCAGGTTTTTTTTTTTATTCTGACTCAAACAGTTCATGCAGAGCGGCTCACATGCAGGAAACACTGATTATTTGCTTTTTTGTGGGTGTGGGGCTGCAAAAACAACCAGTAAATCCTGCCTCGTCGCGCTTTAACGGGAGTTATCATCCGTCAAACACATCTTCAGCCGACCAGGTCGCTCTGTGACGTTTAAACTGGACTTTTGACATTTTGTAATTGATAAAAATGTTCGAAAATCCCTTGAAAATCCCACATTAGAGCAGCAGGACCCTGAGGAACACCAGAGAATATCCAGGCTGCAGTTTGGTTTCAAAAACTTTGGACATTTTGGTGATTTTTCGGTTAATGAATGACGAACAAACTATTCAACCTATAGGGAGATTAAAGTTTTCAACAGTAAATGTTTGTTAGAGGAAAGAATTGGAGCTCATTTTTAGGTATTGTTTTGGAAAGACTGTCTAAAATGTTGAGGTAATAACTTAAAGAATACATTTTCAACATGAACCATCCGACTTTTATTGGTCCCCTGACACAGAAACTCTCTCATCCTGCACAGAAAGATCAAACTTCCAGCTACTTCTTCATCAAGAGTTTTACTGACAGGAAGCGAATCAGCTTCGACTCCATGAAACCACCAGAAATGATTTACTGCCAAAGTATTCAAACATATATATAGAGCTGTGATTTACAGGCTGCGCTCCACTTCCTGCTGGTCATTGTGGGGCTGAAAGAGCCAAAAAACTAAACAAAAATCGAACTTTTCCACTCTGATGGAGACCAAAGAAAACAATCCGGTCCTGCGGGTGCCGGTCGGGTCCAGGTCTCACTCAGACCCTCACGGATGACATCACAGCCGGTTCACTGGTTGGAGTTTTTGTTGGAGGTCAGGACTGAGTCTGAGGAGCCACTCGGGGGTCTGAGGTTACAGATTTACTCACAAACACGTAGCTGTTTGTTCCGTCAGCTGCAGGAATGATGGACGCACTGACGTTCGGAGAGTCCGGTTCACGTCTCTGCATCAAAAACCTGTTTGGCTCCTTGTTTGCTCTGCAGAGTTCAAACCCACAGAACTTCATGTGGAGACGTTTCCAGAGATATTAAATGTCAGCATGACCCAGAAAACATGTAGAATATTTTCCAAGAGCAGCAGAAAGAGAGAAGACTGGACTTAGATTCATCAGGTGAACACAGAGACTCCTAATGGGGATCATGTTGGTCGGGAACCTGATGGGACACAAGTCATTCCTCCAGTTTTTGGAATTTCTGTTTGGAAGTCGTGGACCTTTAAGCCTTTTCTCCTGACCTTAATGAAGTGCTTTTGATGCCTGTTTTTAAAGTGTTTTTAAAGAGTTTAAAACAGCGATCACTGAGTGTGTTCAATGTGTTCTGGTCATCTTGTGTTTGCTGAATTAGGGTTTAAAAATCAACAGCCAACGTGCGACAATGATGCCAAGTCGTCAGCAAAGAAATGTCGCACATACCTGGATTCTTTCATCAGCAAAGTTTGTTGCACAACAATATTATATTTACAACTGCATATGTTGGACTTTAAGTTAGTATTTTTAGTGCAAAAGCAGCAGCCATCATGCGTCACAATGAGAACAGGTTGCAGTGGTTTTGAAACGTTCATATTCAACATATTTGTGGTTTTCAGAAATGCCAACATTTGTTCTGGCACAAGCTTTAGTTTGAGTCACCTGCAGCTCCACAGGCAGCTCTTCCCCCCGCTGGCTTTGACAGAAAGTTTTATGGAAACAGTAATTTTTGCACAGTAATTTGTTACTGATTAAAAATTTTATTTGTCACATTTGTCGGCCTGATGTGATTCTAATATTCTGCAGTCGAAAAACATGAAGCTTAAACACAGAATAAACACAAATCTGAACTTTTCACTCAACTAAAATGTGCATCATAGCCAAAATATATGTCCGGCACTTTAAATTTTCACCTGATTTGAACGTTTGACAATCCAAAGTCAATCATGTTTTTGGAAGTCAGTTTTAATTTTTTCTCCACCGACGTAACTTCTGTCGATCACGTCGTCTTTTCAGTGTATTTTACTGTTTAAACTGTCTTTTATTTCGCCTAACCTGGAAGATTTATTCCCCTAATCTTAGAGAAGAAGTTTAGTGGCTTGGTGGTAACAAAACTGTGACCTTTCAAGTAAACAAAACCACTTTCTTTTATCTGCCCGTTGAATGAGCTGATAACAACCTACTGGCCTCCCAGCAGGCAGAGCAGGCACCTACTCACCACTGATAACAGCTGAATCGTCTAATAACATACGAAACAAGTAATATTTGCAGAACCTAAATAGACGAGGAGTTTTCCCAGCGAGGCTAGCTTTAGATTCCAAACAACCAAAAAATAAAATGAAGTAAAATAAAGAATTTGATTGAATTTGCATGGACAGATTTGTTTGATTTCAGCTCCAATGCTGCTGCCTCATAGATATCCATGATCTGCTGCAAGAACAGGCCAAATTACCTGCGTTTTGCAGCTTTAGACAGATTTTTTTTTGCCTTTTGGACAGTAAAGGTTGACGCCCCCTTTTTTAAGTTTGCATCCCTTCAAAAAATCTACATATTGGATGAAATCGTCATTATCAAACTGCAGCATGTGTAGCATGTGTCTGACCTTTGACCTTCATGAAGCTCTCTCTGCATTTTGAATGTTAAAAAAAATGTCATTCTGGCTGTAAAAAAAAGCAGCTCGGTTTACATCTAAAATCCGCCTGCTCCCACAGAAAGACTGAACCGATTATTACAGAGTCACATTATCACCTTTTAATCTGCTGGAATATTTCTTTGCAGTTATATTTTAACATGGATCCTCCTTCGGCCTGTGAGCTCCTCCTCTGTGTCTGACAGCGACAGAGGAATACACAGCGAGCATCCAGTCTGCCTGCCTGTGTGAAACCTCCACTGGTTCCATATTTCCCTCATTAGCGTGCGGCGTGCGGGCCAGCTCCATCTGCGTCCCATTAACGGGGGCAGCCAGAGCGGCTCGACGCTCACACAGACCCCGCCATGTGAAAGCCTCTATAAAAAGTTTCCCGTTGTTACCTTTGTGTCATGGAAAGATGTCGTTGGGAGAAGTGTTTCTTTCCCTGAGCGACACTGACACCTACAGGGGGAGCCGGGAACTGCAGGGAGGTCAGAGTTCATCAGAGGGGCAGAAAAATGGGAATTATTGGAAAAAACTGTCACGATAAAACATAAAAAGATGTTTTTAGTGATTATAAATTCAAGTTAAGTGAGCTTAATTTAAATGCAGACACTTTTTAAAAATGTAAACATCTATTTTAGATATCTAAAAATACACAATCAGAATCTGAAATATTTTATTTAGAAAAAATGCTTTTTTTTCTCTTTTTTTACAGTTGCTGCTGGATAAGAAATATAAATATAAATAAGTATTTAAATAAAAGAAAGATTTTTTAAAAACTGCACTATACTAAATATACAATATAAACAATATAAATAATAATAATAACTTAGATTTATATAGCGCCTTTCAAAACACACAAGGACGCTTCTAAAATAGAAATAATAATAATAATAATGATGAATAAAATACAAATGTTACATAATACAAATTTGAATGTTTTGAAAGAATTTAGAAACTGTTTGAATGGATAAAAGTGTTGAAGCAGAAACACTGTAAAAAGTGAGTAAATCTCCTGTTTTTCCCTGCAGAGTAAAGACTGGAGCCTCTGCAGCCGCAGCTGTTTCCAGTCGCTCTGATTGGTCGTCAGAGGCAGCCAGCTGTCAATCACTCAGGAAGTGGAAACACCTGTGGAGGTAAACCGACCAGGTGACGAAGATGAATCCTGAAAGACTCTTTAAACAAGGAAATGAATCTATTTCCTTATAGCTAGTTTGGATTAACATGAATAAAGTGAGATTTATTTAAACTTGAGGGTAATTTATCGATATTATTATACTTTTGTCCAGGTTTTTTGCTCATTATTACCTGTTTTTAGTTCAGTTTGTTTGTTTATTTGTCAGCAAGATTACAGAAAAACAACTTGTCTGATTTCATGAAACTTTGCGGCCCGTTCTCATTCACTGTTTGTGTTTATACAGAGAGTGATGATCTGTAATTTATTAATAATAGAGATAATAGAAGTAAAATGTGTCACGTTTCCATCAGCTAATTTCTCTTTTGAAGATTCTCAGGAGAAAATCTTGATGGAAACAACAAACACTTAATAAAACCTAAAAGTTTTTACAATTTGTCCCTTTCACAAATTTTTCACTTCTTTCTAAAGGAGCTCTGGGATCTCTGAGAGCCTTTTCTGTTTGATAATCATTGTTTTTGTTTGATTTGGGGGATTTTTATCTTTGTTTTTATGATGATCAATAAGGAAATCTATCGACCTGTCGAGTGATGAAAGCCTCCTTGTGTCTGTCTTCAGTCAGTAGAAAATAAAACCTTTTCTTCTCTTTCTTGTTTTCTTCTAATTGAGAACTGAACGTCCTGAGAGGAAGATGTGATTTTCTTCTTCTTCTTCTCTTCAGATTTTTGTCCAATAGAAACAACCTCTCGGCTCCACGATCGGCTCTGATTGGAGCCAGATGTTTGCAGCTGCACGTTTCGGTGACTCATCTCGTCTTGAAATATGGTAGCGCCGGCGCTGTGTAATTGTGACATTCTTGCATTGTTTGATGTCCCTGAGAAGACGCGGCGCGGCCTGCAGCCTGCTGACAGACGGCCATCGCAGGGCCCAGTGTTTGGAGTGTTTGGAGCTCTGCGGAGGAAATATTTAGCCTCTGCGGTCGTGTTTATGCTCTGACAGGATCTGGTTCGCTCTCGGGGATGAGCGATGAGCGCGCCGCTCCAACACGCCGGTTTGATCTGCGCTCAGAAACAATCCAAAGTCTTTCCTGCAGAGAAAGTGAAAGTTTCACACTTTTGTTTTTGCAGCTTGGCTTGATACAAGTTTGTGTTTTTCCAACATGTGTTTGGAAGATGATGCTTTAATCCTGACTCAGATATCTCAATAAATACAAGATGGATTCACATGAAATTCTGCACAGAAATTCATGTTCCTGAAAGGAAAACATCTACTGACGAGTCATGTTGAAGGTCTTCAGTGCAGTGAGTCCCGGGACTTCCAGGAGGTCATTTGAACAACTTATCATGGCGGCAAGGAATAAAGTCTTACAGTCATTCCCCAGCTGCAATGAAGGTGCAGAAACACCAAGACTGCACATGCAGAACACCTGGAAACACTGACCAAACACAGCAGACAGACTGTGCAAAACAGAACATTTCAGACTTTACGAGTGAATCTCAGAGTCGTTGTGAGTTGCTGGCGATAGAAATAAAAGACTGCAGTAAGACGCCGACTGGTCTTTGTGCTGAGGTAATGCCAGCTTCCATGACCAATGCACAAAGTTCACCATCTTCACTTTCATCGTGTCCCAGCTGCTGCAGATCTCTGCACAACTGCAGCTTCTCTGTGTGGAGCAGAAAATGCAACATGGCAGTGAAGATAATTTGGTGTGCAGAGTAGAAAATTCCCATGCATCTGCATCGCCGTGGTGAGAAACGTTTTTTAGAAAGGACAAAAACATGTTTATGAGGTGAGTTATGCTCAAAATAAATGACACAAATAGATGAGAGGATGCTGTAATGTAGGGAATTGGTGAGTGAAAATAAGCTGCATGAGTAAAACAAGAAAAAGGAAGCAGAAGCAATGAGCTCTGCAGACAAAGACGGGCTGCTCATGTTGCTGATGCAGCACTCTGGACTCAGGTGTGCAGACAGGAGCAGCAGATCCGCGGTGCAGAGGACCGTCACACTGTCAGCATCAGCAGGTCAGAGTGCATCACTGCAACACATTCCAGCTAAACTCGAGCCACGCTGCTGCTGCTGCAGTTTAACGACCTCAAACTGCACCGAGCGACCTGCAGGATGAGAGGTCGGCTGTAATGAGGCCGAGCGTCTCGGGCCGTAAAAAGCCAGAGGGCAGATAAACGGCGGCAGCGGCGCTCCCACCTGCTCCGCTCCTCCACATGTGGGTTAAATACGGCCATCTTTGAAGCCGCCGTTAAATGTTTATGCCTCTGTCACTTTGATTGTCGGAGGGATTTATCGCACCGCGAGGCGGCATGCCTGCTTCAGGATGCAGATTTATGGTCCGGCTGCTGCTCGGCTCGGTCCGTTTCGTCACAGTCTCATTTAACGAGAGTAAATCTTTCTTATTGATTGTTCAGTGATGTTTTACACCGTGAGGCTCCTGCTGCTGCAGCTGGTTCTCCACCCGGGAGTCAGGACCTCCAGGGGTCACAGACGGACTTAGAGTGGGAGGAAATGTTTGTCTTATACAACAAAGGGAGCCCTTCAACTCAGTCATGGTTTTCTTGTTTGTTTTTTAGGAGAAGGACCTCAGGAACCTCAGATCTCAGCTCTGAGCTGAAGCAGGCAGTATCATCAGCATAGAAGCGAAGAATTTGTAGGAGACGAGGACAAGATTTGGGTTTGGAAGTCTTCTGGTTTCCATTTACAGTCTTTGGTCAATTTTCTTTGGTTGCATGAAAGTAAACGGCCGAAATAGAACCTCAGCTTTCTTAAAATGTAGAAAAAATCCACTTGTAGATGTCGACTCTTGACTTTGAGTCAGTTCTCACGTCCCAAGTTGCTGATCGGACTGTAAACAGTGAAGGATGCATGTAAGTCTTGACCTTGTTAGATATTTCCCAGTTATATCCGGGAGGAAAACCAGAAGCCCACAAATGTTAGAAAAAGTCTGCAGAAGTGCACGACCTGCCCCCTTGAAATGAATAAATAATGTCAGTATAATGAAGTTATTTCAACCACAACTATGTTTTTCTCCTAAATCGAATCAAACTGCAACTATATGAAGACGTTCGTACTGCGGAGAAACAGATTGATGAGTCTGAAGGCTCATAGAAAAATAAATAAAGACAGGATTTTCACATTACAGAATTATCTAACAGGAGTGTGTGTGTGTGTGTGTGTATTTGAAGGCCGAACAAAACTGTTTGTCTTAAAATGTGACAAAAGCAACAAAAAAATCCTAGAAATAAACATTACACAATGACATGTCATCTTTTATTTACTTATATTGTCCTTTAACTATAAATCTGTGATACATCGTGAACTTTTAAACACCTGCAGAATATAAGTGCTCTGTTTCCCGTAAACAGGAGATGCACGGGTTCACTAATAAAATAAAACTAATAAAGGACTGTATAAACCCAAAATATTCAAAGAGATACAATGTGTAATATGTAAAGTGCGAGAGAGTGGACGAGTTAAAGTGCAGCTTGGACACCCCGAAGTGTAAATGTACCATAAAACCAGAACTAAAGAAGTTATAATGTGTGTGATGCTGAATCTGTGTTGATTGTTTGACACGGTGCTACTCATTTAAATGAACTGTTAACATGAAAATATTGGAGTTTATGAGCCGGTTATTTATTTCTAAGGTTCTTTCTTTTACCAACAAACTGTAACAAAATATATAAACCTGGAACCTCGTCTCCTAAAAAACACATTCCCATAAAACAGAACTGCATCCTTTATTATTTCTTTAAGGGGAAATATTTGATCCTGGATTACAGCTGCAGTTGCTGAACGTTACGCAAGTTTAAATAAGTACATTTTTAGTTTTTTTACTCAATGTGTCCTTGTATTTTACTGTAATATATCAGATATATATTATATTGTGTTATGGCAGTTTCACACATGACGGAGATGTTTAAGGAGCTGTAACAATAGTAATAAACCACGCCACTTCAATGTGAAATTAAATTAAACTTATTGTTTGTGTGTTTTGCTTTTAAAGTATAAACAGTGGTATCATCTGCATACAGACGCACTCTGCAGGTAATTAACAGCAACATTTTAACATTCGTTTTGGTCACTTTTTCTAAAGGAAATGAAACTGATCTGTTCAGGGACTGTCAGAAAGTTGACATTTTGAAAGATAAGCCTGTTTTTGCAGGGTTTTTTTTACGATAACCCATGTACTGTTGGCGTTCTTTTAAAGAAAACACTTTTTAATTAAATTGCGGGTTCGGAGGGTTAATTTTCTGTGATACTTGAGGATGCTGGGAATGAAATTTTTAGGACAAGGTGGGCAGTTTAAATGATGTTTCCAGGAGAATATAACCAAAGCATTCTTTAAAAATATGAATCATGTTCCATAATCTATGTTAACATCTACAAATGGTTTAACTTTACACATCTACAAAGCCGAAGCAGCACGTGATGAACCTCCGTTTACACGCCGAACATGAAGGTGAGGAGGGTGAAGAGCAGCAGGCAGGCGGGGAACAAACTGGGCGTCAGGACGATTTGGCTGCCGGCGGAAAGATAGCTGGAGCCGTAATGATCGCCTGAGGGATAGTAGCTGTTTGGGGGGTAGTATGGGCCTGGGGTGGGGTAGTTGTGAGGAGGGTAATACGGGTCTGAAGCAGAATAGTCGTGTGGAGGATAATAAGGCTCTGAAGTCGTAATGTTGCCAAAATAATAGTCGTCTGGGACGCACTTGGTCCAGTCGTCCTGGAACAGGGAGCAGGTGGACAAGTTGTTCCTCCACTCCGCCATGTACGCCACCTCTGCTCTGCGTCCTGACGGAGAGAGGTCACAGTTAATAAGAATATACCCAGGTTTAAATTCTGTTTCTGTTAGATTTATGTATAGTTCACCTGTCGACCTCCATTCAGAACTATTTCATGTCCATAATGTCGCACTTTCTGGTCGAATAAGACAGTCGATGAGCTGCATAAATCGGGTAAGGCTGGAAGCTGAGACTCTTGTGGATTCAATGAGCCCAAATGGTCTTTTTCAAAGGTGTCCCTTTAATTCTTATCTGAAGATATCTGAATAAAAATGGTTCTATGGGTTCCTACAAGTCTGCCCTTTAAAGAAATGCCCACTTCATGCTGATGACATGCATATAAATGTGTTAAAAATGGTAGATTTTAATATTTCAGTCTGTAAGCTGCATAAATCGGGTCTGACTGGAAAACTGAGACTCTTGTGGATTCAATGAGCCCAAATGGTCATTTTCAAAGAGTCCTTTGACCTTTTATCTTAAGATATGTGAATGGAAATGGTTCCATGTGTACCCACAGGTCTCCTCTTCAGAGACCTGCCCACTTTATGCAGATAACAAGCAGTTTGAGGAAGGAACCATTGCAGCTTTTCCCATGCAGTAAAATGTGATATTTTGTCCTATTGCATGTGAATATTTGTGCATCCAGGGTTCATAAACCGTCTGTGAGCTGCATAAATCCAAATAAAGCAAGAAAATGCTTAAAGAAAATGCCTAAAAATAAGCAAAGTAAGTGGCTAAAAGGCTCCAAAGTCTCTTAAGAAGACAAAGTAGGAAAGCAGATGATGAAACTTCTTACTTGGTTCATAATAGTCGTAGATGACGACGTTCGCCTGCTGGAGGTGTCCGACTTTAAACTCCAGGACCAGAGGAACCCGCACACACATCTGCTCCGTGGTCACCTGGAAACACGTTTCACATGGTTAACCTTTGACCTCAGACGGACGCGTCACAGAGACGACTCGGTGTGTCTGAGCAGCTCACAGAGTCCAGATACAGGAAGACTTTCCCCGCCTCCGTCTCCACTTTCCTCACGGTCCGGTCAGTCGGGATGCTGTCCGCCGCCAGCTTGAAGCCGCTCAGCAGGCCGACCTCGAGGATGGCCATCCCGGTCTGGTTCAGGTCCAGGTAGTCGGACAGGCTGCAGGTACAATGAATCAACAAGGATTATTTAATTATATTTAAATAATGTGCAGAAAACTGACACTGTTAGAAACTGATTTTTTTAATTCTTTTTTATTTTATTTTAAATATGTTTTATACCTGATTTAAGTATCATATATCTACAAATTTTAATTGCGTACAATTTTAATTTCAGCATATACTTTTTATTCATTTAGCTTATGATAAATTATTTTAGTTAAATATTTAGTTGACAATTAATAGATTTAATCAATTAATAAATATATGTGGAAATGTAAAAATAAATGAGGCGATAACTAAATACATGAATGAAATTTAGAAATAAAAAAATAAATGGATAAATGAATAAAAAATATATTTAAATGAATGCAATAAAAGTATTTCTGTATTAATTCCATTTAAAAATATGTTTAATGAAATAATTTCTGATTGTTTTTTCATAGTATTTTTATTTTCCACATTTCCTAAATTTTTCGTAAAAAATATATCTAAAAATAAAATATTTATTTATTTATACTTATTTATATAAAATATAATAAGATTCATTATTAATCAATATGTGTAATTTAAATAATACATTTGTTTTCTTTAATGCATTTTCTAAAACTTAAATACATTTATTGCTAATAAAAATTGCTAATACATTTAAATTTAAATGTTTCACTACATTAACAGAAAATAGTTAAATTATCCATTATTATTATTCATTATTCAGAAATAATAATGAAAATACATAATATTAAATATTTACAAATCACAACGTATAACTAAATGCATCAGTAGCTTCATTTAAGGAGTGCTCACCTGTAGCAGATGTAAAGGTCGATGAGGTTCAGGTCGTTGTCGTGCAGATTCACGTGGAGGAAAAAGGCGTCGCTTTGTGAGACGAATCGCCGCCTCCTCCTCTTCCTCTTCATCAGCATCTGCTGCGCCTCCTTCCTGATGTTGTAAAACACGTTCAGCTGATGGAGGAAAACAGAAAAACATTAAAGAAAATAGAAATACATGAATAAATCAGTAAAGTACTGAGTAGCTTTGCAAATCACAGCAAATCTCATGTAATCTTCTCTAACTTTGCTTTTCTTTCCTGTTCTTGTTTGTTTGGTTTTGCTGCATTAATGAGGATTTGAAGCGTTCTGTGGTCGTACCTGAAACAGGGCGAGTCCGTGACCTTCTGCAGTCACCGTCAGCTTCATCTCGTGTTCTGGATAAATCTGGAACACAACAACAAGCTGATTCACGACAGGTTTCTGCTCTTTTTACATTTTACTCACTGTGTCCTTGTATTTCACTGCAGCTCTGTGGAATCAGGAACAATTTAAACATGTTTTAGTGCAGAATAATATAAAAACACAAGCTGAATTTCTGTGTAAACAGCCTCTCCTGTCCTCTCCTCTGGGCTCTGTGTAAACAGAATCAATCCTGGCTTCACAGAGTCTCTGAGGAGCAGAATTTAATGTTTCTAACAGGATCTGGTTTGATTTTAAAGGACACATGAAGAAGAAAGAGACTCTGACACTAACAGACACATTTAACGTTTCTGAAGGGAACTTTTTAGAACGGATGATGCATTCAAGGACCGTCAGAAAGTGTAAATTCTGACGATAACGCCTGTTTTCACAGTTTCTTTCGACTGTGTATTTTTAGGGTTAAAGTGTTTTTAAAGTGTTTTTCTGCTGATGTTGGTTGGTGGAAAGTTTGACTCTCAATCACTCCATTATGTTGCTTTTAGCGCCAAAATCCTGACAAATCAACAGATTTTGATCGGGCTTGTAAAACGTCTGAAACTGTTTCATCTCATTAACACGTCTGCGTCGCCTCTGTGTGACCTGAGAGTTATTAACCAGCAGCAGATGAAGCTCAGGGACGCGCTGGGCGCCTGCA
Organism: Serranus cabrilla; assembly: GCA_903364295.1. NCBI lineage: Eukaryota > Metazoa > Chordata > Actinopteri > Perciformes > Serranidae > Serranus > Serranus cabrilla. Next base: position 112,258 of record CAFUXE010000421.1, on the reverse strand, counting down.
GCCTGCGTGTACCTGCTGGCTCTGGTGCAGCAGGTAGTTCTCCTCGTGGACGTAGAAGTGGGCGACGCTCATCCCGCCGGCGGCCGTCGCTCTGATGCTGAGGTCGAAGTCGTGAGACATCATGAGAGACGCGTAGGAGGCGAGAGCCTGCAGCGCCACGATGGTGTCCTGAGGGAGGAAACGGGAGTCAGAGCACAAAGATCCTGTTACAGTTCAGCCGCCGACGGCTTTGATATTCACGGCCGACTTCCTGTTTACAGCGGCGTGAGCGAGAGCGCCGCGCATCTGTTTCTGCAGACAAATGGAGTCATAAACCCTGAGAAAAGCTTTATTTAACGGAGCCGCTGACAGTGTTTAGATCTGTGTGTGTGTGTGTGTGTGTGTG
>CAFUXE010000421.1:61975-86284 GCA_903364295.1 Serranus cabrilla | reverse complement strand
CGTCGTGCGTCTCCTGTGTTTCAGTCTCAGTGTTTTTGTCGGCGTGGTTCTCCGGCGGGTCGTCAGGCGGAGCGGCAGGTTCCTCGGAGGACGGCGACGACGGCGTCGTCTCTTCAGCCGCGTCGGGAGACTTCTCGGGACTCATCTCTTCTCTCTCCTCCTCGTCGTCGTCCTGCGCCTGCTGCCTCTTCCACATCTTGGCCATGGCGAGCAGCTTGAGGTTGGGCTGGTTGGCGGCGTCCTCGGGGAAGATGTAGTCGTAGTACTCCTCCCAACCCGCGTCCGACTGGGAGAGACAAGACAAGACGGAGATTAGATCACGAGAGGGATTCTTTTCATCACGGATTCAACAACAAAACAGTTATTTTAATAAATGAACTGCAAGCTGAAAACAAGTTAAAAATATATTAAGCTTTAGTCAATTCTAGCCTCTTTTTTGGGTCATAATAACTTAAATTTCTCTGCAGCTACAAAGTCTGTTTGAATAATCAAGGTGTCAAAAAGTGGGAGTAAATATGTTATTGGGTCAGAGTAAATACAGTTATTTCACAGCATTAATTAAAGATGTATTTTTCTGGAATGGGATGATGCAGTTAGCCAAACGTCTCGACATTATAGATTCCAAGTTTTATGCTAATAAAGTGAAGCAGAGGAGAGTTAGAGAGTGTTCAGGCTGAAAATACTCAGGTACCAAAATATATATTTTACTGATATGTCCTGTTTAAATTAAGCAAGCAGCTCCTCCATTAATCACTAATTTGATGTGCAGCATGAATATGTTTTTACATGATTAGCAGGTGGTTCACTTGTTCCCTCTCGAGCTGAAGAGGTTTATATTTTAACATTCCTTTACCCAGTAAAACATCAGGACCGTCTGGAACGCTGTGCATGATTTTACAGGTAAATAAGTCAGGAGTCGTCTGGTTCTCACCCCGTCCTCGGCCATCAGCTTCCTCCTCTTCTTCACCTTCTCCGGCAGCAGCTTCCTCACTCTCTCCATGGTGCCGTCGGAGCCGAACTCCCTCTCGAAGTCCCTCCAGGACTCCAGCAGCATGAGCCGCTCCTCCTTCTCCTCGCAGCTCCTCATGCCCTTGTTGGCCTCCTCGTAGATCTGCCGGCACTTCTGCAGCCGCTCGGGGCTGTCGATGGACAGCTCGAACTTAGCGTAGCTGATCCAGACCTGCAAGGAGGAGGAAGAGGAGGAGACGTCAGATTTATGACAGTCAGAGCTCAGACGGGTGGTTCAGAAGCTGAGTTTTCACCTTGACGTGCTGCGTGCGCTGCAGCAGCCTCTTGTAAAGGTTCCTGGTGTTTCCAAACTCCTCCTGCTCGATCTCAAAGTCAATGTAGGACTTCCACAGAACCTGGAAACAACAGACACACAGACTTAGAAACAACCAGCTAATTATGTTTATAATGCAGATTTAATACAGTTACAGACACTCGGACACAAGTGCTGCAGCAAAATGTTTGGAGCTTCATTCACAACAATGACATTCAACTTCTAATTCAGTATTTAAATGCTGTGCAGCTTTAATATTCTTACATGCTTCTCATAAAAGCCTGAATTTCTGCAGATAAACATTTGACTGCTTAAGATTTAAAAACTGGAATGCACTCAATCCAAATATTTTTTATAATTTATAATTATTTAATATTTATTATTTTTATTCATTTTATATTAATTCAATGTATTATAATTTAATGAATTATATTTATTATTATTTGTATTTATAATAAGTAAATATTCCACTTGAATCCATTTGTGCAGTTTTAGACTTAAAAAAACAACAACAATATTTTAACTGCAGTCAAACAAGTAAAAAACTTGCCATTTATTTGTATTAATATTGTTAAAGAAAATCAATACAAACGGCAAAAAAAATGTACATAACATAAACAAAGACTATTCTGTATTTTACTGTTCTGCTAATCAATATTAAATAAACTCTTATTGTGAAAGTTTTCTAACTTCCTGCAGCAAATGCAGAAGCGGGAAAACATTAAAAAAATGTATATTTCTGCTCCTATTTTAACTGACATGATGGATCTTTCGCCCCACAGGATAAATAAATAAATAAATAAAGTAGTCGGGTTACCTCGGGCATGTCGAGGCGCGGCTGCCCGATGGCGAGCTCGAAGATGGCGCGGGCGCGCTCCACGTCGCCCAGGATGGTCTCCAGCTCGGAGAACTTGATCCAGGTGGTGCAGTTCTCCGGGCTGAACTCCAGGTATTTCTCGTACAGCTTCCTGCAGCGGTCGAACTCTCGCAGCTGCAGCTCCAGCTCGATGTAACCCTTCAGCAGTTTGTTCTTCGGACATTTCCCGATCGCCGTGCCCTGAAGAGAGACACGGACACCGTGAGCCACATATACTATCATAAAATACTAAATACTGCAGTTTACTTAGTGTGAATCTAAATGACAGGAACATAATCTGGGAATCTTACCATGACCTTTCTGGCTCCCTGCAGGTTCTTCTGTCGGATCTCAAACTGAGCGTAGAGCAGCCAGATCTTAGCGAACGTGAACTGAAACAAAAACATCCAATTATTACAATTATCACCAGTAAGACATTTACTGTTATACTGTCATTTATAATGATTATTGTCAGTATTATTAAATTAATTACAGCAAAGAGGTGGAGATGAATAGGTTTTACTACTTCTTTTTGCACATTTATACTAAATAAATTAATGTTCTTGTTACTTTTTGCTTGATTTTTTAAATCAATTTATATAATAAATGAATAGATAAAATAATAATAATAATCTTTTCAATCAATTTGTAAGAGAAACAACAGAGAATTATACTTTAAAAAAGGAGGATAAATTACCTTTTTATGTGGGATGAGGTCCAGACAGGCCTGGTACACCTGCCTCGTTCTCTCTGGGTCCTAGAGAAAAATGATAAGCACAGATTATTGTTTGTTTATTATTCCTCTTTAATGTGAAGATTCTCCCTCTGAACCCTTGTAAACATCTTTCTGTCCTCCTTGGTGAGGGTTTGGGTGATGCTGACCCACCTTGACCTCCAGCTCCTCGTACAGCGCGTAGTTGATCCACAGGTAGATGTAGCGTTTCCAGTGTCTCTTCTCCTGGATGGGGGGCATGTTGGCGATGGCTCTCTCGTATACTTCCCTCACGGTGTCGGGGTCGGCGTCGTTCTCCACCAGACGCAGGTAATCGAACCACGCGTCGTAGTTGTGAGGGTTCGCCTGTTAGAAACGGGGAGACAACCGCCGTGAGGACAGGAAGTCACTCGAACTCATTCAGGGCCGACACGGGGATTTTTTTGGGATTGTAAAGTCGATCTAAAGGAATCTGAGCCACTAAACATGTAACCAAGATGTCACATCTGGTGTGTTTTGGATGGAATGCAACATGATTTGCTGAAATATACGTGTGTGAAAGGCTAAAGGGGAAAATAATATATTTTTTTCTTGTCTTTTCACACTTTTTTTGGGACCATTTTTCTCATCTTTTCACAATTCTATCTTTTTTTTTTTAACAATTGTGCTGGTCTTATTTTCTTGTCTTTTAACAATTTTTTCCTTCCTCATTAAAAAAAAAAGGTCTTATCTTTTCACACTCTTTTTTTTATTTTCTCATCTTTTCACAAGTTTCTTTTTTCTACCAATTGTTCTGGTCTTTTCACACTTTTTCTTAACAATTTATCTAATTTTCACACTACTTCTAACAATTTTTTCTTACAACTTTTGTCTTTTCACACTTAATAATATAAGAATGCACTTTAGGGCAACAGCAGTGATTTACAGTTAGATCCAGGGGTTTGAGCTTTCAGGTGTTTTTTATTTAATGTCTCTATCTGCTACAGAGGCTGAGAAATAGATTATTTAGCTGCCATTTTGTGAAGTTTTTCAGGTTTTGGGAGGTTGTTTCAAAACAAGGCTTCAGTTTTAAGTCTCAATAAAACATTATTTAAAACACCACTTTGTGTAATTATACAACTATGTGTAGTAAAGTATGTTAAAGTAGTTTTTTTTTTAATCTAAAACCTGATAATGACAGAAAAATAACACCTAACTCCCTAATAACTTGTGTTTCTGTGAGCGTGCTGAGTGAGCAGGACAAACACCTTGACTTCCTCCTCGTACTGGAACCTCCGTTTGCTGACGATCACGTCCTCGATTCCTCTCCGGTCTCCGAACTTCTTCTCGAACATGGTGTAGAACTTGAAGAGCTCCTGCGCCTGGTGTTTGGGGATTCTGTCCAGAGCGTACTTATAGATCACACGGACGCGTTCAAACTGCAAAGGAAACGGAAACATTTCACACACTCACTCATCCAGGTAAGAAGATACAACAGCAGCTCCAGGTTTGTTCGTCACAAACCTCTTTCTGCGTCTCCTCGAACTTGGCGAAGGCCACGAAGAGGTTTTCGTCCACATGCTCCTCTCCGAAGAACTCCACGGAGCGCTCGTACACCTTCCTGCTGTGGGCGATGTAGCCGTGCTTCTCTTCAAAGCGAGCGTACTTGATCCAGTTCTTCACCTCGGGGTGAACGATGACGAGTGCGGCGAGTCAAGGAGCTTCTACATCACAAGCTAATGTCAATTTATAATCATCTTTAAAACAAGAACATTCACCGAATCCTCATTCTACAATGTGAGATTGAACTTATTAATATCTTTTGGTTTTGGACGGTTTATCATATAAAACAAGATGTTTGAAGACATCAGCTTTAGTTTTGTAGATTCCAGAATCATTTTTCTAACGATTAATTAATTAACAAAATAACTGAGAAAAAGACAGATTAATGGATCTTTTAAAGACCTGTTAGTCGCAGCTTCACTGAGGATAAACTGGAATTTTATTTTTCTTTCTGTTGTTGAAGTTTTGAAACTCAAAAATGTATTAATTATTAACAATTTTAAGCTTAAAACCAGACACTATTTACGTTATTTTATTCACTTTATGGAACATATCTTGTTAAGTTTTACCCTTTGTATTTCTATCTGTTATTATTAGTATTATTATTATATTAGAATCATTTTTTTCTTGATTTCTGCCTAGTCTATTTTTATTTTTTCATTAATTTAATTTTAAATATATAGACTTTAAATCTATTTTATTGTAATAATTATTCTTTTTTTGTTCTTTCATACTCTTTAACTGCACTAACATGTTTAACAGATATTCAACAAATAAAGTTTGATTCCTTTTATAAACTCAGGACCATAATGTGTCTGCTTGTTTTGTTTCCTTATTTCAAAGTTTTTTTAACAGTATTTTCCTTGTTTACGTCCTTGTTGCTGCTTGAAGTCTTTCAGTTTGGACTAATAAGTACTTTTGAGCATAAATGAACATCTTTCAGTGGATTAACAGCAGTAAAAAGGATATATCGCTCATAGATGGTCCGGCCTTTGTCCACCTCCTTGTAGCGCAGCTCGAAGTTGATGTAGGAGTGCCAGGCCTGCTCCTCGGGCTCCCACTCCATCCAGCGCTCGAACGCCTGCCTGCAGCCCGCCACGTTCCCCAGCATCTCCTCCATGTACGTGTACTTGTACCTGATCAGGCGAGAAGGTGGATAAAGAACAGGTAAACATCTGCACCACACAGCCACACAGATCTATGAGACTTCAGAGTTTCTTTTCCTGGATTTTCCAACGTAAGCATCCAATCACTTGTTTCTTAGCAACGGGACAAACTGGGACTTGCTGCGTACCAGAACTGGTTGACTCGGGGCAGGATGGTGATGGCTCTGTCCCAGATGTTTCGGGCGTGGTTCACCTGCCGGCTCTTCATCTCCATCTCGGCGTACTTCAGCCACAGCGTGATGTTCCTGTGGTCCACGTCCAGCGCTCGCTCGTAGATGGAACGAGCCCTGAAGCCGAACAAACGAAAACATTAATGATCCTGATGGGTTTCTCTCATTAATATCAGTTACAAGGAATGAAAACAGAAGGTTTTCTTTTGGTTGAACAAATGCTTTATTTTAATTTACATTTTAAGACTAAAAAGTCTCACTTTTGAAAAAATAAATAAAGCCCTTTTTTAATGTTCATGGTATGATAATTGACATTTTTTATACCATTGTCAGGACGTACTTGAGGAAAGCACTTGGTTTGTTGTTGTTGTTTTTTTGTATTCTGTCTAAAACTGACAAAAATAAGTTCCTACACCTTTCAAAACGTCAAAATAAAGTATTAATAAGCATATTTATATACAGTACATACTCTATCCTGATTATTTCAAATTGTACTACAGATACTCCTGTGTTTGAACAACCAGAATTATGTTTCGTGAGAGGATTTTACAGAACAGTGACAAACGTGAAACAAGATAAAGTCACATTACCTCTGGATCTCCTTCAGGCTTTCCTCCCATTGTGCGTATTTGATCCAGTTACTGATGACAGTTCGATTCTTTCGGATGTTGTCTTCAAACCCCTGAAAGAAAATACAGACAATGAAAGAATGGTATGGCAGAGAGGGGACATCATTCCTGCTGAACTATGGTTTACTCATGTTTCATTAAAATCATAACAGCTGTGTATTTGGCCAAACGTACAAGAATAATCCCATGATCTCAGACCTAAAATGTGTAATTGAATACTTCACGTTTAAATAAAACATACCATCAGTAAAGTGTTGCACTCACCTTCCTCTTCCGGAGCTTGTAGTCGTTCAGCTCCTCCTCATCGGTGATCTTCTGTTTCGGAGGTGGCGGCAGAAGTTCGAGCTCCCTCTCTTTGGCTTCCCTCAGCAGCTGCTCAGCGGTGATCTGAACCTCTGCGGGAGCTTTATTCTTCACCTGAAACACAACAAGAACTCCTTTAATACATGTTGCTCCAGATGAAAACATATTGTCTCAATGCACTTTATTTCTTTATGCTTAATTACCTTAACTATGACTTCATACTATCCCTTATTAAGATGTAGGTTTGAGAATTAATTGGGAACATTTTGGAGGAAATCGTGGCTGTTCATATTATAGAAGACTTATAAAAATGTGGAAAGGAAAGTATTCTTCCATGATTACTTACTACTTATTCTATGTATATATAAATAGATATACAATATAGGTAGGACTGAAGACAACGTCCATGTTTCCATACTCTATATAAGGTGACAGAAGGACCACATGCTTATTTTTAAGGACCATTTCCTTTTCGTCAGATGCAAAACCTGAGCAGTGGAGAATGATGGCGAAGACAGTGGAGCTTTTAAATCACTAGAAACACAGATGTGTTAAATTAAGGTAAACAGGGCTGAGGAACATAGGGGTGACCCAGAATAGATACAGTATAAAAAAGCTCAAATAACCCAAACAAAATGCAGCATATTGTAGAAATACAACAACACTTAGTTAGCTTAGAGGGTAAAGGCAGCTTAACGTTCAAGGTTGTCGAGCTCATTATGTTTTCTGGCTAACCATAGCACTTTAAAACAACATTTTAATGTTTATTCTTATCGGTAATTATAGATTTATAAGCTCTTGCCGACTCTAAAAACAAACTTTAGCTCTATCCGGCGCTTTGCTCAAGTTAGCGCTAACTCTGTGTTAGCATTAGCTTAGCTGAAGCCAAGAAGAGCTCATGGCTGTTTGTTTTCTTACCTTCGCCACCTTGGGGATCCGCTGTTTACCTGCCGCGGTAGAAGCCATTGTTGCCGGCTGGTATAACGCCAAAAAACAACGTTACCACACTTACTTAAACCGTTTCGACGACAACAAAACTACAAACATGTAACGAAACGTTTGGTCGCATCAGGCGCGAGCCGCCATGACAGTACCCAGAGTGCACTGCGGGTTCCGTTCTGTTTCTATGGTTACACAGTTTGTGTCTGCCAACGGCTAACGGCTAACGGCTAACCGAGACAGCAAACCAATATTTAGCGTAAAACTACTGATTTTATGGAGTTACGTGACAATTTGCTTCGTATTTTACCACAAGAAAAAGAAAGTACGCCCATAAAACTAACCTTGTAGTTTATTAAGGATAACCTTGTGACAGGTGAGTAACTGTTTCTTTGGGCTGGCTAATATTAAGACTTTAGCTGACGGTCATTAACAAACATTTGTCCTCGATGTTGTTGTTTTTATTTTTGTCCAGTGTTGGAATAATCATGTGTACATTTACTGAAGTACTTAACTCAAGTTTATTTTTGAGGTACTATATTTACTGAGGTTACTTTACTTATGTTTTATACTTCTAATGTTTTTACTCCACTACATTTAGCTGACAGCTTTAGTTACATTTCAGGTCAATATTTGGACAGTGGAGAAAATGTAAACAATTCAATATGCATGTGGACACCAAGTTCTTGTTACATTTGTGGGCACTTGGCAAAGCCATGATTGTGCTGATTCCATAGAGCTGCAGGACTTATAGATGTTACTGTATATATTGCAGTGAAATACAAGAATACAGTGAGTAAAATGTATAAAGAGCACAAAACACCTTGGGGGTCAGAAGGTTAAGTAAATGATCTAAAATATTTCTCGAACCGCTGATATTATCATGTCTGAAAGGATTCTCTGTTGTTCTATTAAAACCAGTCCCAGTGAAAATGAGGACCATAATTTCAGCCAGTGGCCAGGAGGAAACTGTGACGGTCAGAAGAAGTGAATCAGCTGATGCTCAGGGGATCGACAGCCTCGTCAGCGCCTCGGCTCTGGAAGTTTTTGGAAGGGTCAACGTCATTCATCTTCTGTAAGTAGTGTCTAAACTATAGAGTGCAGGGGCTCATAAAGAATGACAACATCCTTACAGTGTTTGAGGTTTCTCTTAATTGTTGATGTGTGATCTGAACATGATTCTCTGCTTCTTGTTTCTTCTGTGATCTCCTCTAGAGAAAAAGCCAATCTGGCCGTGACTCTGGCCAATGAAAAGGACGACATCCTGGCTCACGCTTCCTTCTTCGATCATCCTGTTGGAGACTTGGTGGATCAGACTCACTGGGAACTTTTCCTGCAGAAACACTTCAGCGCTGGAAAATGCACAGTCTGTAACATTCATTCATTTAAACACACTGCAAAGAGCTGTTTTTAGGATTAATTCTTAATTTATGAGCATTAATACTTAATATTTTTGTCATATGCTCCGACTTAGACTTTTCCTTATTTAAACATTTAAAGTGAAGCCACTTCCTGGTGAAATTAAATTGAGCTGCCACCTGGAGAAAACTGCCTGACTTTTCTCTCCTCTGCAGCCTTTCAACACGCTCTTCCTGCACCTCTTTGTGGCAGAGCCGGATTTTGCCCCAGCAAGTGTAAAGGAAATAATGAGGTATGAGGAAATGAGGGTGTGTGCTCTTTTATAAAAGTAGTTCCTACAAAATGTACCCATATACTTAATGATCGTTGGACTGTAAATTTAGGAACATAAAGTCAGGGTTCAACTCCCGAATGTGATGCATATTAAACAGCAGTTACTTTCAGGTGCTTTGGTTAGAAGCAACACAAAATGTAGATTCATGGATGTTTATATAATTCCCTGCTGTTCTTCTTTTCACAGGGCTGTCTTTAACGCCGTCGCAGAGCTCGAACACATCTGCCTGCTCAGCCCAAATGTTGGTGGTTTAGGTAAATTTATTGTTCCTCAGTTATTTTAAAAAATGACCTGTGAAGAGACTGAGTCTTGTGTTTGCTGGTTGTCCAGAGCCGGCGCTCGGTGAGGTGTTGGAGCCGATGCAGCGCCGCACTGACCCCGGGCCCCAGTGCTCAGCGTTCATCTGCCACAGACACGAGCTCTGTCCCAGGCTGCACGTCCGCCCCGCCAGGTGATTCACACACACAGGAAACGGGGACATGTGACAGGAAGTGCACACAACAGGAACATTCCCCTTCATCTTTAGCATCAAAAATCAAACACTGACAGTCGAGCATCGTGCCACACATTTCAAAAAGGAGTTTGTCAGTAGAATTCAGTGGATGTGAAGTAATCAACAGCAGGAAAAAGGAACTGAATTTAATTATTTTACCAGAAATAGGAGAGTAACAATAACACAAATTCATTAATTTGAGAATCCTTGAGAAAATGAAAGTTTTTTTCCTGTAACACCTGTTATCCAAGCAAAAATGTTTGATTTTATTATTTTACTTGTATTTATTTTTTCTATTTTTTTCCTTGTTATTTAAATTTCTTTTTAGATTTTGGGATCTCAGGGAGAAGTAATAAGGATAAACATCAGTGTTTATGAAGTTGTTCGTATTTTTAATTTTTTTTTGAGAAGTAACTACTTTAAGGAATCCTAATTGAACTAAAAAGAATATTTATAAGCATTAATTGCATGTGGATCTTTTGTTATGTAACTGGGTAAACTTTAAGCAGCATTAATTGATTATTTGTCCACTTGGGGGCAGAATAACTCCCAGTAAGAGGAAGAGCCAAATGAAACTATGATCTAACTTATTATCTTATTTAAAGGTTTTGAAAAGCTGCTGAGTTATTTATAATCATTAGTGAGTAAAGCATCCGTCAGCCTTTTCAAAGAAACATTTGATTCATTAGAATATAAGTAAATATAAAGTAAATTGATGTGTGGTGTTTAAAGTTGCCTCTGCTCCTCTTTCTGTGCTGCAGGGTTGAAGATCACGATGACATCATGCGTGTTTTTTCAGAGCAGACCAAATTTCTGTCGGTGGTCGACCAGCCGTACTTCCTATCCGAGCTCATCGAGGTGCCGAACGAGAAAAACCACACTGCTGTGTGTGAGGTTTGTTCCAACTTTTAGCCTTTTTTGTATTCAAACACAGAGAAGTCCATGTTTTCCTAAAGTTTCTGGATCCCAGTTTTGAATTTATTTTCTGCAGCTCGTCTGATGTTATATGATTTGTTCTCAGTCATTTCTGATCCATAATGTAACTGCAGCTCGCTGACGATGCTTTGACTGACTGTCAGGAACCCCGCTGGGGTCCGTTCCCTCGGGATGTGCGGGTGTCGACAGATCCCCCCCTCCCTCCCCGGCAGTCGGGCCGACATGTGTTCATGGCAGCATATGGCAGATACGAGCTGATACTTGGCCAAGACATGCTCTCACTGAACATATTGTGTCCAGACATCTGAAGCATTTTGGGCTTTTTGTCTGAATATGTTCAGCACTCAAGAGAACAAACAGTCAGACATTGCCCCAGAGGGTTGGCCGCTCACTGCTGAATGCCACGACCTGCTTCTAAATCTGCAGAACACTTAAACATTTCTTTGGGAAAAGATCTTTAACAGATGCTGCATGATGAGTTAATGCTTGTTTGAAAAAACAATTTCAAACAATGAAACTGAATTTTTAATGATGACATTTTAAAACAATAATCTTCACCACTTTGAGGTCAATACATGCAAAATGTCTGTAATAATAACAACCAGAATCAGGTCAGAATCACCAGATCAAGACCTGAAAACAGATCTTTTAAAGACTTTTATCTGAGCTGCTGGGTCAGAGACATGCAGCATGGACACACCTTCTCATTCAATGCCTTTTCTTTATGATGAGGAGCTGCTCACCTGGAGGGTTTTCATTAACAGGTGCTCCTTGTTAAGAGTTTCTTGCTTTCTTAATGTGTTTGAGAGCATCAAAGCAAAATTAGGCTACTTTGGAGAACTAAATGTGTTCCATCATAGTTTTGATGTCTTTAAGATGAATCTACAATATTGAAAATGTGTCCAAACTTTTGAATCCTAGAATCATATTGTATTTAGGTTGTTTTTATTGTGGGTATGATTATACTCCTGACACTTTTTATTGCTGCTCTTGTGTTGATTTGACTGACCCTCAGGGATAATAATAATAATAATAATAATAATAAAACGTCCTGTATGTAAAGAAGTCTGTTTGTTTCCTCCGCAGAGTGACGGAGTCGCTGTCGGCTTCATCAGCGTCACTTCTGAAGTCGATTTAAAACAGCTGAACGACAACTTTGAGCTGAGTGAGTTCGATCATTTGTACAAACTGCAGCAGATAAAACACGACGAGGCTGCGACTCAGTCCGACTGCAGAGAGGACGGAGCAGAACAGAGAGAAACCTCAGCTTCACAGCAGGTAGACACTGTAAACTCATACGACAGGTGATGGCACAGAAATGATTCAACTTAGAATCACAATTAAAGACTTATTATTGCAGTGACACTTACAGTATTTACAACATGAACGCTGAGTCAGGACATCTTTCCTTCCTTTTAAAACCATTTAAAACCTTGTTAATTATAACCAAATTTTCATAAGCAATCTTTTTCAATTAAATTATTATCATTAATCAATTAGTCCCTTATTGGCTCTTACAACTATGTGTATTAAAAACACGGCCTAGTGAAACAGTTCATGAACTACAGTTTGAAGTCTTTATTATAGTTTTTACTTTGTGTCTCTTTGGACTCAGCAGCAGGAGACACGATCAGCCGGGCCGAGACCGTTTTCAGAGGAATCCAACGCGTTCTTTATTCAGTTCTTCATCATTGACAAGAATCATGAAATGAGGTACGTTCATAAAGGTCTTTTGTGTGTCATGATGTGTAATCTGAGGAAGAAATACAGTAAAACCAAATACTTCAATTTTTATTCTTGCTCTTGATTTGAGCTTTAAGGTTCCATAGCACAACAAAAAAACAGCTTATAAAACAAGTTATATAACACAAATTTACAAAGAAAACAGTACAAAAGTAGATTAAAAAGCTAAATAAGTGCCTTACTTTTTGTTTTTTTACTTAGTGTTGCAATATGTTGGACAGAATATCATGTTGTGTTTAAAAATCTGAAATCTGAAACATAAAAGTTAAAGAAAATGAAGGAAAAGTTACATGAAAAAACACGCTGCTTTCATTCTATCAAATACTTTTACAGAATTATGTTTCTATAATTCACATACTGCAGGTCCATGTTTTTCTCTTGCATATTTTCTGTCTTCTGCACATTTCTGAGGCGGTTCTTCTGCAGCAGTGATGGCAGCCGTCCACAGCTCCATCAGTCATCTGCCGTGTTAAAGCAGGGAGAGTGACTGTTAGTTGGCTCCTGCTGGGCTCCTCTCGCCGCCGCCTCACCTCCCAGCTGTTACTGAATATGGAGTCGAGTCGCTTCCTGCCGAGAATGAGCATGTTATTAATGAGAGCTGCGCTTAAAGTGACAGCGTGACAGAGCTGAAGGCGAGAAGTTGAGCTGGAAGCAGCGGGCAGATTGGTGGGCCAGTTGTTCCGCCACAGTGATCAGCAGCTCTGGACGAGCTCGGCTCTCACTCTGAAGTTGGCACTCGCACATATTTTCACTTAACGCTCACTTCTTCCTCTTCTCTTCCAGATCAGTGGACTTCATTCCATATATATTCAAACTTTTTCCTGTGAGTATCGTCTTTGCATGACATTTATCAAGCAGTTAAAAGTCAAAGATCCTTGTATCTGTGCAGGAGATGAAACTACTGTCAATAAGTGTGCCAGATAAAGAAATAAACCCCATCATGTAACTATAAAAAACTGGATTCCTTTACACATTAAAGGGAATTTAAAGTGATCAGTATTGATTTCCAGGTGTTGGAAAGTGTTCAAAGTTTACAATTAAATCATTATTTAGATAAATTACCTTTATTAATGATATCTGCTTAGTGAAATTTGCATTAATCGTCCTCGTCCATCAGGACCTGGACTTCTGCATCATCACGGTCCTGACGATGTCCCCTGAGTTCCCGCTGCTGCAGAGCTTCCTCAGAGTGCCGCCCCGAGCCACCAGCCTGCTGCCCCGGGACCTCTACGTCTTCCACCGCGCCGGGCTCAGGTCTGTTTCTACAGGGAGCTTCAGTCCGTCAGAGCAGCTGCTGTCAGCGCTCTGGGCGGAGTGGTCATGGTGTGGTTCTCCCTGCAGGACTGTGGAGGTGAGGCCGGCTGTGGCTGCAGACCGGCCGGCAGTCTCTGACCTGGTGAAGGGTCTGAGACTCAGCGAGTCCCTGCTGCAGGACCTGGACTGCTTCTATGAGACCCGCAGAGACCTGGTCAGTCCTGATCTAAAATCCTTTTAAGAGATTTCTGCAATGCAATTAGCAAGAACTTTTGTTGTGTAAACAGCTGAGAAACCCACTTATTGTCAATATGTAGGTTACAGCAGCTCTTTTTATACACTGAGCTCAAGTTTCACTGACTAACATCATCACACATGAAGAACATTAGAGAGGCTCAGCTTTCCAGTCAGACTGTTTATGGATGCACAAAGATTAACATAAATTAGGCAAAAATAAAGCATTTATACTGCATGAGAAAACGCATAGTTTTTGCCTCAGTCTGCATGGGTTTTACATAAAGTGGAGACTTGTTGGTACCAATAAAACCTATTCCCATTCAGATATCTTGAGGTCAGAGAGAGACCCATTTTAAAATGGATAAATCAGTTTTTCCCTCGTGAAAATTTGGCCTAACTTTGGAGCATTATTTCACCCTCTTCCCGATAGATAATCCAGGTTATCATGAGATTTTTAATACCAATGGATTCATTAGATCGTCTAGTTTCATATAATTTCAATATCTTCTCCTGAAGACTAAAGCCGCTCTGAAAGAAAGAAGTTGACCAGGATAGTCTGTCATGTTGTAAGTTTTGGAGATGATGCAGAGAAAGTGTTATATTATGTTTTGCTCATGTCAAAAAATCTGACAGCGTTGGAACGACGGACCCACAGAAGCGCTCCTGCTTCCACTGTGGGTGTCACAGTCTGTTAATGAAGGAGCTGCTGAAGGCCCCTCAGCCTCCCGCTGTGCTGATTGGCTAACATCCTCCTCAAGAGGGCCGCATGCAAAAACCTGGATCCAATGTTAAACCAAATGGCCTGTAATATGGTCGGCATTTGGAAGTGATTTTAATTAGCATAAACAGTAAATATCAAGGTTGAAATTCTAACTGGCTCCCCTTTAACTTTTAAAATGACATGATGATTGTTTTGGACGATCAAGTGCGGCTCGAGCTGGTAATGATTGTCTTGGAATAACGAGGAATATCGCACGTATGCCAGGGAACAGATTGGTGAGAATTCAGTTGAACGGATTCTCTTCTCTGACTGACACCCCAGCTGTCACCGCCGCAGCTCCAAAACCGATAATTACTTCTGCAGCCACTTCATGTGTATTCATGGCACCGGACTGGGACAGGAAGGTGTGTGTGCAGCTCAACACACACACACACATGTACATTTACATATATGTTGCTGTGCTGTCACACAGGGCGGTGTGGCGCTGCAGGCCTTCGTGGCCCAGGTGCTCAGGCAGGTTGTGGGGATAGTGATCATCAGAGACGAGCAGGTAGGTGCTTTATAAATCACTCTCCTCAGGTGAACCTGAAGGTGTCGGATAAGGTGGTCCGAGGTGTTTTTGGTACAATTCTGAACTTGTTATTTAAAGATAATTTCTTCACTGCACAATTAAACACATCTTCATCTTTTTATCTAACATCTCATCAGTATGTGCTGAGTTTTAACTATTTAAATAATAATTTTCATAAGATTTGTCTTTAAAGGGGCACTTTATTTTACACATAAAGGTCACTTTACCTATCATATATATTATATATTATATATTACCGCTCAGCCTTTCTTCTCAAATATGCCTTTGAGTTGCATGATGGGAAGTTTTTGAGATGGACCCATACATATGGGACTAAAGTCAGCACATCTCACCTTCTGCTGCATACATTTTTACTATTCGCTTCAAAATTTGTCTTCCTAATCCCCAAATTCCTGGAAGTGCAATAATTAATCATTGGGGAAATAAAAAATTCCTTTATCTAGTTTCATAAGTTTATAATAACCACATTGTTTGACATAACAGATAATCATTATTTGTGAAGAGATAACCTCAATATTTGAAAAGTTGACAGTGAGAAAACTTGATCAAAAAGTTTGTGACTGCAATATTTTGATGCTACAATCATCATCAGATTTTGTTTGTTATCATTTGAACTGACCAGAAACAGAGGAATTCTTCAGCATGGGAGAAATAGGAAAATATGAAATAAATTTGTCCTTTTATAAAGAGAAAACTGACTTCATTGTTTAATTTGTCTTTGTCAGGACATCGAGTACATCCGCGCCCACTACAACATCGAGAACTTCATCTATTTCAGCCATCATCACTACGAGGAGCACGCTCAGATTCGCCACTTTGTCCTCAAACCCTCCTTCCAGCACTTCTCCAAACACTTGTTCAAGGAGGTCCTCCGGCTGGCTCACAAGTCCTGCCTGTTCCACAGACTCTACCCCTCCAACCGCAGCCAGGAGGTGGGTGCACAGGGACCCTCAGGCCCTCACTGGCCCCTCACCACCAGGCCCCTTCCAGCCTCTGTGCATGTCTGCTCAGACACACATTGTCATTAGTGTAATGACCCTCAGTGCCTACACTGCAAGAAATATCCCTCATGACAAGTCACTCAAACTCAAATCCAGTAATGACATGATTTCCCAGATTGTAGGAATAGAAAATCAGCTTAAAGATACTAAAAAACTGTATTTTATTATATTTTTTATGAGATGCAGGAAAACAAATTAGTTGACATTTATTTTCTGATCATTTTCATTCACACTGATGTTTAAGATCAATTTCACATCTTGTTCTTTAAATTTATGCTTCACAAAATCAGTATGCAGCTCTGAATAAGTCGCCAGATGATACAAAATTATAAGTGAGAGCAACAATAGTAAAGTTTCAACCTAGACTTTATTGAAGTGATGTTTTCCATCATTCACGATAAAGAACAATTTAACCAGAAAGTTTACTTTTCAGAAACTCACGGTAGTCGGGTGGTTACAGCCTTCATAAACTGTTATAAATCAACATTTCTGAAACAGAGGAAGCACAGTCAGACAGTTGGAATTGAGCTAATTTAACTGTTTTTTATTTTGTTTTTTACTATTGAGGCGTTCATTTCTTGTTTGTTTTTACTACCTCGATTTGTTTTTGTAGTTTGCTGCATGTAGTTTTAGTGCTGTCAAGTAATTAAGACATTAACATAATTCTGTTATTCATAAAACATGAAATATTATGAATCTACATTTTAAAGTCAGCGGGTTATAAAAAAAAATATTAAAAATTCAGTTTTAATTACACAAAGTCAAGTGCCCGACACGTGGGAAAAACAACGCTACGACTGCTCAAAGCTGATTGGCTGCTGCCGTGCTTCGATTTGATTGGACCTTTTGCCAAGCAGGCTGCTCTCATTGGCTCGTTTGAAGGTATCTCCGTTAGTGCTTCTAATAGATAGTATCCGCCGTCACAGTGAACGATGTGGATTAACTTCTACAGCACAAGTTATAAAGTCTGTTTTGTGAATAAAAACTCCGCGGCTTATTGTTATAAACCAAACAAGGGTAAAATATTAAGACCTAACGTGGAGTGGTTCTCCCGGACAAAATAGCTAAAGCCAGCTTTAGCCACAAGCTAGCTTGTCAGAGGAGATGCTAGTTTTCACTTCCGGTTGTGTGTTATTCGGTTTACGCCGTCAAGAACAGACTTTCAGGATCTCGGTCGTCTTTCTGAGAGGATTACAAACATGAGAGCAGCAGTAAAACGAGGTAAAACTGTGTAAACGTAGCTCACAGTTACCCAAAGTAACAGCACCTACAAAAGGCTAATTAAACAGGTAAGCTAACAGCTAACTGAGGAGAACAGGTGTGCTTCCGGGGGGGATTATCACCTGTGTTACACTGTTGAAAGTAACTAAATACATTTACTCAACTACTTTACTCAGAGGCATAATGTACTACTTTGAGGTACTTTTGCTTTACTTGAGTATTTCAATTTTTTGCTACTTTGTACTTTTGCTCCAGCACTATTTGGTTTGGCTAGTATTGTACTAAAAGAATTAAAGCTACGTTTACTTTACATATAAGTAAACTAATACATTATTATCATTATTATGAATTAAGCTGCGAGGCAAGAATTTACATTTTTTAAAATTATTTTGTCCTTTTTACTTCAGTAAGAGTGTTTCTACACTTTGGTAATACTACTTTTATTGTAAAAGATCTGAGTATGTGGGGAAATTGCGCATTATGTCATATTGTAATATAATTTTTTCATATGTTCAAAGTAGTTTTTTGCCTATGACAACACTAAAGATTAGACACACAAAGTAGCTGAATTAACTATATCAGCAAAGTGAAATAAGTAGTTAATTCTCTTTTTTATTCTGAAAAGGCCTACTGAACACACATTTTAATAAAAAGAACAGACCTGCAGTAGTTCTGGAGTAGAAGGATTCATTCATTTAAAATGTTTTTAGCAGATCATTTCTTGCAGAGTGCGGCCCCCGGCAGGCTGCTGTCCCCGGGGTCGGGGCAGCAGGTGCCGACAGTGCTGCCAGCTCCACCTCTCCACACCATAATAAGACATTTCCTCGACATGTAGAGGCCTCCACTTCCTCTGCTAATTACCTTCCACAAACAAGCACCAGATTGGGAAATGATGATGTGCAAATAGAATAATGGCAGAAGATAACCCGAGAATTATCTCTGCGCGGGCGGTGGGAGAAGCACTCAGAGATATTTTGCAGTCAGCGGTGGAAACCTTGCATCATCTAACCTCCTCACCTGAGCTCATTATCACTTCTGTCACCTTCCAGTTGCCCCCACACTGACGCTGTTTAACCTCTGCGGGGATTCTGCCTCTCTGAGCTCGCTGACATTGTGCCCTCTTCTTCTGCACCCAGAATTCCTGCGTCCACCATCTGGATTTTGTCCTCAACTGCGCAGTCCCTGTCCGCCCGCGACGCCAGATCATCTACCCGCTGGAGGAGCTTGGCATCAACGCCCCCTCCAGGCAGATCACAGAGGACCAGGTGGGCACAGCAGCAGCTGGCTGACAGGGAGCCGCTCTGCCAGGGAATGTAGATGAGCTGAGGCTGCTGACAGCGAGCAGAGCAGGGGGGTGATGTGACCACTAGGAGGTGCTGTTTCAAAGGGGAACAGAGCGACACACAGTGTGCTCCACTTAAAGGTATGGAGGGGAAACTCCTGTACACACGGAGAGAAAACACAGTATGATGGAATGAACAATGAAATGTTCTTTTCTGTTACAATTTGTCATGAAGTAAATCCACACACAGAAGTTCCAATAGTTTTTGGCCTCTTAAAGCTTCTTTTCACACATTAATAGAAACATATTACAGTTACATTCTGTGTTAAGCATCAAACTAAAACAATGTAAACAAACAAAACAGATTAGTAAAAAAAAATACTCCAGATTGCTAATTTTATGCGAAATACATCTATAATTGTATAAATTGTTATAAATGTCCTCTAATTAACACAGACAGACTTTTTTAATCAACAGGTCCGTTTGTTTTAGAAAGCAGGGGACTTCTGTGCATCATTTGGCTGGTAAAATTGACCCATTTTTCTGTTAAAAACCTCCTGAACATCCTAACAGGGAGATGATGGTGGTGAAAATGACATATTGCTTGTTTAACCACTGATATCTTACAAAGTCTGACATGATTTTGTACATATTCACTGTGTGTAGTAGCTCTTGTGACGTCATTATCTTTCAGCCAAAGTACTTGATCAGGTTTTGAACTTTGTGTTTTTGGTGTTTTTTGTAGCTTTCTGTATTCAGTCCTTTTATCAGATAGCTTTACTTTAGGGACAACTTTGCTGTTTTCTTCCTTTCTGATAAAAAAACAAAGAAGTTTGGAAAAGAATCAAAGTTAAATACTGATAATCCCAGCTCTTCTTCTGGTTAAATCCTTCCACGAGTCGTGCTTTCTGCTCTTAAATCTTCCATGGCCGTGATTTATTCTAATGTCCAAATATTTACCACATGTCCAGCAGCTCCGTGTCGCCCGAGGCGTCACCGTGTTCACTCACAGGTTCATTTCACTCCATCAGCCCCGCCCCCTCCCCGCGGTAACAGCAGTCATGATGTCCAGGCTCCCGTGCAGATAAGAGCTTCGCCTCCGAGCTGCGTCTCCGCCTCCTGATGTCGGCCTCGGGATGATTAATCAAATTTAAAGCACCTGTTCCCCCTCTGTCAACACGGGATCGTATTACACAGAGCCGCGGTCATTGTGCTCAGGGAAGGTGAGGCATCTACAGGCTGATAAGAGCCGCTGCACCTGCTCCACTGCACATGCAGATGAGACGCCAGCTTTGTTCATCTGATTACCTCATCTGGTTAATTCCTGCAGTATTCACATGGATGCATGCAGGCAAATAACAAATACAGCGTTTTAACATATAAAGTGGTGCTCAGTTTCAATAAATGTCGAAACGCAGCATCTACATGACACACAGCTTAAAAATGATGTTTATCTGATACGATTTGTAAATATTAAATGTGCAATGGATGACTTCTATAGCAGATAATAACAAAGCAGCATTTTCCGGTGAATATATCTCCGTCTCTGTGGTGTTTCTCCAGCAGTGGTTCAGTCCAGCTTCTCCTCTTACTGCTGCAGTCAAAGCTAATTCAGATTGTTGCTTTTGGGAACAAAATATGTTTCCATAAACATTCCAGTTTTATTCTTTAGCTTTATCTATGCAAGCATGAAAAAAGCTGAATTTTACACCCTGTCTGTGTTTTTTACATCTTTTATTCCAAAGAAGCTGGAAATAAATAAATACATTTCACTGTATTCAATTGAATGTAGGTTGAAAAGTATTTTTCCAATCTTTGCATTTTGTTTTTACGATGTGTTTCTCAGCATCTTAACTTTTCAAGATCAGAGTTTTACCAAAACACTTCAGGGAACCTGAATGTTTTATCCATAATTCAATCATTTCTCACGTCATTGTTTTATCTTTTGTACTGACAAAGAGTTTTATGTCCCGTCTTCCCAAAATACCTAAAATATCACAACTCTAAGATATCTTCTTAAAGTATCTCTATCTGTGACTTTAAACTAGATAACAATGGGGGAAAAATAGAAATAAAGTAAATTCTTTTTATTTAGGATAATAGAGTTCTGAAGTGAGTAAAGGAGTCACTCAAGCTGATTTTGCTTTATTGCTACAATTAAAACTTATTTTCTGTGTTGAGCACACGTACATTTATCACATAAAACAACCACAGGCTCCTTTATTTTCCTGCTAATCAAACCAACAACATCTCTCAGTATGCGACAGATGTCGTGCACACATGCCCTCGTGGAAATTATTTGAATATTACACAAAGGTTAATTTCACCCTCGGGTTTCCCCCCTTTCTCTGCTCAGTGCTGTTTTCATCCAACAAGGTGCATTGTGGGGCCAATCTGCCTAATTACAGATGATGAAGGAGCCATTAGCTGCCTCGCGGTGCAGCGACCAGAGACACTCGCTGGTGGAGGAATTGGTAAATTAGAACGCGCTGTTCTACTAATTCCTGTGGGACTCTTTTGTAATTATTGTGGAGAAGTGTTCCTTAACTGTCAGGTCACACGTTTGAACCCTGAGTCTCCATCTCATTACAGTCTGAAGCTGCGTTCAAACTACTAACTAACTGTGTTTATTTAAAAAAAAAAAAACTACAGTGTAATGTGCCCTCAGATGATGATGATGATGATGATAAAAGTGACAATTTCTTTGTTTATTTAATTGGAAAAGCTTGGTGTAATCATCTCACATTTTTTATTAAAAACTGTCATAGTGAAGAAACTTACTGAACCAGACTGTCGGCTAATTGGTAGCAGAGCTGTGGACAAAAGAAAATAATCAACTGATAGTTTGACTTCACAGTGTGTTACTGTGAGTCAGAGGAAGGCTTGAGTCAAGGCAGGATTCACAAACTGGGTCCCAGACGTCGGCTGAGCTCAGTGGTGCATTCAGGTGCTTCTCAGATGGTCCCATTTCCTGAGTTGGGAAGTCGATATTTCAACTTTGACGTGATGAAGGAAGGCGACATGTTGATACCTGTTCCCAATGTTTGCAGTTGTTCCAATTTCAGGAGGCGTTCACGTCCATTTTGCGCATTTAGGAAGTCAATTTTTTCCAATTGAATGCAGTATTAAAGTCCCAATCACACAATGTTAATGAAGGTGAAAAAATCATTTGTATTTCCACCCCGTGAAACAAATCGTCTCCAAACGTATTCTTTGGCCCAAACTACACGTTTTCACCATGTTTCATAGAGTTTGTATCTGTAATTTTTCCATTTTCCAGC
Organism: Serranus cabrilla; assembly: GCA_903364295.1. NCBI lineage: Eukaryota > Metazoa > Chordata > Actinopteri > Perciformes > Serranidae > Serranus > Serranus cabrilla. Next base: position 64,231 of record CAFUXE010000421.1, on the reverse strand, counting down.
TGAAAACAAACAAACAGAAGGAAAAACGTTTCGATGGTGTACAGAAAGACAAATTCAATGTAAAACCACTTTTTAACCAAAAACAAGATGCTCGATGTTGAAAGATGCAGATGAGTTCTTCAGCTTATAAAATGTTGATGACTAAATCTTTTTCACTCTACTAACTCTGTGAAATATTTCAGCCTCAAGGCTTAAAAACTTCTCTAATGTCCGGATGTGTTTTGTACAAACTGAATTTGTTTGTTTCCTGCTTTTCACTTGACACACATTTCTGAAAGGTGCTCAGACTTACTATCACTGTTTGTTGCTTGAACGCTTCATTGGCTCTTCAGCAGACGGATTAAACGCCTTGATAGAAAACTGTGATGTTCAGACACATTGTTATTTAATTCTTTTAGTGGGTTAATAATTAAGAGTTCGTGCCTTTGATGAAATATTTAATTTAAGGAAAGTGCATCAGATTTGTCACTGACTTTTCTTCTGTGTTTGTCTCAGGCACCGTTTGCTCTCAGCCTCATCAGCAGAAAGTTAACCATGGAGCCAAAGGTCACCATTAACGCCAGGGTCGTGGTGGTGGGGGCGTCCGACACGGGCTTATCTTTCCTGGAGGTGCTTTGTTTCTGGTGAGTCCGTCTGTAGAACCAGATCATTTTCCTCCCAGACTGTACATACGGCACTTTTCTGAATTAATAGCAGCAGCACAAACAACGTCTCAATTCTTCCTCTGTAACCACGACCGGATTAACCTTTCAAAGGGGCCCTGGGGCAAAAAAATTTGCTGTCAGGCCCCTATTAACCCACACACACACACACACACACACACCTCACCATCTGTGCATGGTGTATTCACCCTGCCACCTCCAGGGTCCCTCTGAGAACAGAGCACACAGAAGTCGACATGTCAGCTTCATTATTGGCCCCAAAACTCACATACAGGCCAGTTTTCTACTGATTTACTGGGATAAAACTCCCCAAAGTATCTCTGTTAGCTGGTTTAAGGATCCAACTCCTCATGTATCTTCTTCCTCAATAGTTGCTCGAAATAATCCCCCATTAAATGCACTATTTCCCTCTTTGTGTTTGATAAAAACTACAGTGACTGGCTCTATTAGGAGTCTTATTAAAGTATAAACTTAGCCCCCTTTTTTATTTGTAAGATTTGTGTCTTCAGCAGGAGCCAACAGGCTCAGAGCTGAGAGGACAGACAGGAAAGTATTGTGAGTCATGTTGTCTGTGTGGGCATTTTCTTTTTGTGTGTTTTTTGGATAAAGAACAGCAGAAATATGTTGGTATGAGCCACATATTGGTGCAGATCTACCCAAACCAGGTTACATCCCTCTGACGATGAAGTCCATTTGGTCCAGTATCTGATATTTTGAGGTTGTGGTCTTAAAGAAAAGGTCAGTTTCTACTAACTGGATTCATATTGTGATCCAGTTTTCTTTTGTTGGAGGGTTTTCCTGCAGCCACTTCCATAAATTGACTTTCTTACTATATTCACCCTGAGCCTCGAGTTCATCAAAGATGTTCCTGTACTATAAATGGATGAAAAAAGATCCTTTGGGGGTATGTAGTTTTGGGAAGATCTCTCAGGGAATCCCCAGAACTGTTTTGTCCCAAGAACCCTGGATTTGTCCCTGAATCCGTCAGTGAGCGTCTGTATGTTTAACAGCACTTTAATCTCTGGTGCCGGTTAACAGGGCCGAGTAGTAAAGTTATAATAAAGTATTCACGTGATCATTTTTATCACAGATTCTGATGTGTGTGTAAAGAAATACTGGGAGCCCTCAGAGAGCAGCTCCTCACTGAAGCTTCTCTTTCATTTCTTTATCGGCTTTTATTCCAGGAATCCAATCTCTGGAAATGTCACTTGACTCGGGGTCGGACGTCTTACATGTTTGCCTTTCGTCCTCGCTTTGTGAGATTAACTGCTCCGGCAGATAATAAGAAGCGCAGGGCTGCTGATTCAGAACCGGCCGATAGCTGCCAGGCAACCGGGCTCGTTGTTTTGTGCGAGCGAGATCTCGCCGCTCTCGGGGCTGGCGAGGCTGGCACGCCGGCGCTGCCTGGGCGGGCGGGCGCGCACAGCTGTCTGAGGCCTGGCATTCAGCAGGGCCAGCGCTGGCCCCCTTTAATTAGCCACTCCACTGTTTCCCCCCCTGTCAGGGATCTGCTGCAGCGATCTGTGTTTGCTGTCACTAATGAGTTGACTAATGAGGCAGTTAGTGTCCGCTGAACTAATGGCGAGGCGGCGAC
>CAFUXE010000421.1:31564-42559 GCA_903364295.1 Serranus cabrilla | reverse complement strand
GTTTCACAGCCGAGTAAATGTTTAACTGTTAGTTCAAGGACACACTTTCTTCTTCTGTCTTCTTCTCTTCCATCCATCTCTCCGTTCCCCAGAGGATGAACCCTGATCTTTTTAGGAATTTTCCTCTAGCGCCACCATTTGTTTTCTTCGTTTTTCGTGAAATATGACCAACTTACGGTTGAATTCACATCATATTTGTTCCACACAGGCCGTGTTTCCATTCAGCTATCAAGCCAATTTTTAAATGTCTCAACAAAAGAAAAGCATGTTACAGTAAGGAAAGTTTCTATTAGGCAAGTAAAGTTCATTTATATAGTATGTTTCAGCAACTAGACACTTAAAAATGCTTTTAAACAAACATTAAAACAAGCAAGACAAAGTGCAAAGTTTGGACATTGTAAACAGTCAATAAAGCACCAAAATAATTATAAAAATAATTTTCCATCAGCACATTCTTTATAATACCCTAAAATTCATCAGTGGATATGAAAGTTTCTAATTTTAGATCTTTTTGAAGATTATTCCTTATCCAAGGTGCACAGAGGGAAAGATCTGTAAAAAACTGGGGTTCATTTAATCTGTGGATGAAGGTAGGGCTCTGTTGATTCCTATGAAAGTTTGACTTCTGGGCTTAAGAAATCCAATACGGCTCTAAATACGGCAATAAAATAACTTTCGGCTCTTGTAGACTTTTGTAATGTTATTCGATCAAATGAATCATATTCTAAAAACTGCAGCATGCTGAGTTCTTGTTCTGTCTCGAAAGCTGTTTGAACCAAATAACTAACAACATGTTTCCATAACAGCTTCTTGTCTTCTGGTTCCAGTCCAGAGGTTTGAACCTGCTGCAGGGATTCAGACATGAGCGGCTCCACACTGATGCTGGTGATCGGCTGTGACTCCCAGTTTGTTCCAGTTCATCTCAGAGGAGTCGGACAAAGAGCAGGTCAGTCCAGTTCTTTCACACATAACTGCCAAAAACGTTTCCTTCTGGGGAACATCAGATTGTGTCTTTTTGATCAGAAGTGACATAGTTTGAAAGTTGCTTCAGAAAAAAGGCTTAATAGGTAGAAAAGACGAATCCCGGACGAGCCCCCAAATAGCTGCATATAAGATAAGGGGAAAAGAAGCAAAGAAAGTTAATATTTGTACAAAATAAGGCTGCTGACGAAGACTAAAAACTCTAACTAAACACATGCTCTGAACTAACACAAGAACTTGGCACGTAACAGGATTATTTATCTGACGTTGGCGATCGGTTTGAATCACAGTCGATGTTCCAGTTTATATCAGAGGTGTTGGACAGATTTGAGGTCAGTCAACTTCTTTTACACCGTCATCTATATTTTGAACAGAATTGATAGACATTTAGATTTGGGGATCTGTTGTTTATTTACTGAGGAGGTTTAATGTTCAGCCTCCAGGTTCTTGTCCTTCAAAGGAGGCAGCAGACTCAGAAAAAAAGGCTTTATAGGTAAAAAAGAGGAATCCCGGACGAGCCCCCAAATGGTTATTTCCCACTGAGAGGTTGAGGGGATAAGGGGAGTGAAAATAAAATACAAACTGGGGGAAAGGAAACAATGAAAGTCAATATATGTACAAAAAGAGGCTTTTATTTACAGTTAAAGTAAAACTGCTTCCTAAAAAGAACTCTAAATAAACACTTGCTTTTTTTAGTAGCACAACATAATTATTTCTGCAGAACCTCTTCAGATTATCTCTGTAACGTCTCTGTCGTACCTCCTCAGCAGTCAGTGAGTGTTTGTGTGTTTGTGTTGTTTGGGGGTTTTGCTTCGTTCTGCTGCTGTTGTGTGTTTTCTTATCGGACATGAAAGCAACACGATGTGATTCGATTTGTCTGGTTTAATCAGACATCACTGCTTTCTAACGCTGTTAGTCCAGGACAGGGAGTAATGTTACACCCTGTGTGTGTGTGTGTGTGTGTGTGTGTGTGTGTGGGGATAAATGAATGTGTTTTTGTTTACCTGCAGCATGTGGAGGAGCATCAAAGATAAACAGCTCCATTTGTCGTCTTTAAAGCTTCTATTTTTATGTTATATTGTTAATAACTTGCGTTGGTGCTCATGATTCTCAGCATTAAGACTACATTTCCCATCAGCCCCGTCGCTTCCAGGCCATTCATCCATCCATTCAGCCACCAGTTTCAAATTCATCCATTCATCCACCATTCCCTCCTTCCAATCATCCAACCATCAATCATCATAATCAATCTCTCAATCGACATCAATCATCCACGATCAATCAGTCCATCAGTCTATTCATCCATCCATCCATCCAGTCATTCATTCATTCATTCATTCATTCATTCATTCATTCATTCATTCATTCATTCATCGGTTCATTCATCGGTTCATTCATTCATTCGTTCATCCATCCATCAAGTCATCCATTCATCCATCCATCCATCAATCCAGTCATTCATCCGTTCGTCCGTCCGTCCGTCCGTCCGTTCATTCATTAATTTATTCATTCATTCATTCATTCATCCATCCATCAGGTACAGATTTCTACACCACATCCACCAAAAGCACCATAAAATTTGTGAAAACATCTAAAAAAACAGTTTGTTTTTTAAAAACCCCTGAAAAAACGAATGCAAACTTTAAGCAGAATCTTTAAACAAAGACATTTAAAATGTAAAATACTGTTTCTAGACTTCACAGATGTTTGAATTCTTCTTCCCTAAACGTTAGTTTGTTTGTAGAATATCCATTCACCAGCTCCCTCTCTCACCACCCTGCATCTCTTCACCTCCATCATGGCCGCCCTCCCTCTCTCTCTCTCTCTCTCTCTCAGCTGCTCTGCTCTGCACGCGCCTCCTCTTATCTCCAACACACTCAAACAAAAGAGACAGAAAGACAGAAAAAGGCCGGAGCAGGCAGAGTAAACACCGGCCGCGCTGCCTCGCCGCCTCTCTGCGCCGGCCGACGTAAGTCAAACAAACCTCGGGGGCTTTTTCCAGGCCGGCAGGTGTTGGTGTCAGAGGCAGGCGAGCGTGGCGTCGAGTCAACAAGTGGAACGAGTAACACAGACAGGAACAGCGTGTTTAAGTGCAGATTAAGCTTCAGCTGTTGCTACTTGTAGAGTGTTTGTGACTTTTTGTTCATTCGAGTGGGGCTAAAGTTAAGGTGGTAAATCTTCACGTGTTTAATGATCTGCACTGTCAGTCACTGGACAGGACTTTGAATTTATTGTGCCAAATGGGTGCTTTGCATTCTAACAGATAAAGGTCTACTAGGATTGGCAGTTAATAACTTTTCTGTGGCTCACTCTTACCCTCAAACATGAAATAGCACCTTAATGACGAAACCATTTGATGAATGAATGAATGACATGAATTCTTGTTTTATAAGTGAATCATTTTTCAAAGACCAAATGATCTGAAATATGGGCCTTGCGTGACATCAACAACCTGAGCTCGGTAGACGAGGTAAACACAAACATAAGAAGAAAACTGTTTTGAGTGGAAGTGAGTTGTTGGAACGAGTCGTTCTACAAAGACTCTGAGTTTCTTATTGATTATTTAGAGGAAACTGTCTCTGTGGTTATATATTAAGGGGTTAGTAGCTGTTTTTCTTTTCTTCGACTGTTTACAGACGATTCTCTCCTGTGCACCTCTAAATATATAAAACTCCTCCATGCATTCACTCATTTTCTTTAGATGTATATAATGTGTTTCCTGTTTCAATGACACAGTCCTTTTACAACTTGAGTGTTGAAGAGATGATGAGTATAAACATCCGGCTGTCCTTGTTGTTTAAAGTGATATATTGCAGGATAAGTGAACCCTCAACATTTCCAGTATGTGCAAAGATTTAACAAGACGTAAGGACGAAGTTAGAGGGAGCTCATGTGACTCATACCCAGTAATTCAGCTTTCAAACTGCTGGTACAAGATGTTCGTGCCACTGCAAAAATATAACACAATATGTTCCCTGTTCGTGTTGCACTTCACAGCATCAGTTCTGTCTAAAGCAGCGCTCGAGAACATTTATCAATAAACCAGCCAATCAGTAATCGGGCCTGTTTGGACCTGCGCTGCCTTGACCAAGGTCAGTGTGTGCAGCTGACTGCGGATCAGCTTTGCGGAGCAGGATACAGCTGGCTGTGATACCCATCTCCCCTCTGATTAGCAGGGCTCAAGTAAAACCTTAATCGCCTTGTTGACTTGAAAGGATCTCGGAGTGGGAAAGCTAATTAACTCGACACAGAGACGGGAAGGAGTTTCAGCAGTGGAGTTGTTGAAATGCCACTCTTACTTGGTTTCTAGTGTCAAAAAATCTGCGAGAAATACATTTTAGTTGTCTTCTTCGGAACCCTAAAACATTTAGAAAGATTAGTTTCTGTTAACATGTAAAGAATCTCAACCTTCGAAGCATAATGTCGCACAAAATTCACGTCTTTTCTTTTTAAAAGCACATATTTAACAGGGCAACTCCCCAGATTTCATTGTAAACTGTTTTGCAATGACAATAAAAGTTTTCTATTCTTTTCCTAAAACAAACAAACCAAAAATAACCCATGGGCACAGTCTCTCTTACAAGCAAGACCTGGTCAAGAAATCCATGTAAAACGTTACAGACAACTACAATTATCACAAGTAAGCATCAAAAAAGTGCATTAACATGTTGGAAATATTAAAATATCTTCACACAGTGACAAGTACCAACCAATTAATTCACCGCTGCAGTTATAAGAGGTTTTAAATCGGGCACCAAATCTCTTACTTTCAAGTCATTCTGAAGGTTTTTCCAAGTGAGGAGCGCAGAGTGAGAAAAAGCTTTCACTCCTAATTTGCTTTGCACACTTTGAATGGAAAGCAGGAACTTACTTTAAGATCTCAGACAATAAGTACAGTCAGATTTCTGCTCATGTAAGATGAGAGTTTATAACTACCAATGTTCTCGTCTTTGCAATTAAAGATTTATCATAAAATAATAACCTGATGAAGGTTTCCACACTGAAACACTGGAGGAAGAAAGTGGCATTAGATCAAAACACTCAAGTAACGTACAAGTGCCTCACATTCACACTTTTTACATTTTTAAACATTTGTTACATTTCAGTGAGAGCCACTCGTTCCCTCGCACAAGGACACCTTTGAATATTTATCTTTTTCTTATATATATATTAAATTTCTCTTTAATTAACCTGGAAGTCCCATTGAACATACAATCTGGAACTGGCCAAGGAAGCAGCCAGACATAATCACAGAAACATTAAAATACAGCAGGATAAAACTGTACGTTTATGTTGGAAACTGTTAGGAAAGTCCATGCAATCGTATAGAAATCACTGCAGTGGGAAACTGTTGGTTTAGGTGGTTTATGTAGGTAAAATCCAAACTAACATGCAGATTCTTAATGTTCCATATGCATGTCCAAGAACACCTGAATAATATCAACATATCCCACTTGTTTAATTCAGAAAATATATGCTGTTCATGAAATTCAGATCATTGGAATAATATTAGTGTGCATGTAAACTTGCTCACTTACTGTATGAATGGACTTGTTATTGGTTTCCACTGTGTCTGCGCTGACAGGTTTCATACTGGAGGGTTTTGGGGGAAATTGGGGAACAGATTTTTGCATCTGCTGCAGTTGAAAGCACACGTCTGTTCTGTAATTCCTAAAATCCTGCAAAACATCAGTGTGTTCTGTAAGCTTTTGTTCAGAGGGTTGAGGTAATGGGTGGGGCAGGAGGTGGGGGGTGCAGTGTGTGTGTGTTTGTGTGTTTGGAGGGGGAATGCAGCTGATTTGAGGGCCCCGGCGAACACAAAGGGGCCAGGACCTCCTCCACACATGCCCCACACAATGCCCCGGCCCTAATGCTTGTAAATCTATTCACACATCCAGAGGCCAAAGATAATAACAAGCTGTTCAGAATGAATTTCTAATGAGCAAACTGAAGCCTGTCCCCCCTCCTCGCTCTGCAGAAATCCTGCTTCACACAACAAACGCCTGTTTAGCATCGATGCAGGGATGTGTACGTACCCACCAATAGCGTTGGATTAACAACAGACGGACGAGCTGCATATAAAGGAATCTGAGAAATGAAACAAACAGACTTTAATATTAAAGACAGGAGAGAATTTCTGCAGGCGCCAAAGATTTTGGATTTTTAATTCCCAGATAACGTCGATAAGGACCGCAGGGGTCAAAGCTCCCACAGCACTCGGCTTAAATATTCATCTCAGACCTTAAAGTTGGAGATTTAGTGATTTGCAACAAGCGAGTGTTTGTTTTAAATGCTACAGCAAACACTTGTTGAGCAGCTACTTTATCAGAAATACAGCAGAAGATGAACAGCTGGTGTTTCCATTAACAGCACATCTAAACAAATTTTGGTCAGTGACACATACGCTGCATTTCCTGTGGCTTCTTCATAATATATAAAATAAAATCCATCCCATGAATCAACAGTTTTTAAAAGGAAACAGCATCAGCAGTAGAAAAAGTTTTGTTAGCAATAGCACATTTAATCCATCAAGCTGTTTGTATTGTACTCACCCACGAAAACTAATGCACTATAATCCATAGAAAACGGATATAATTTGCTTTTTGCAACTTATATTGACATTTGTTAAGTGGCGACCTCTAGTGGCCGTAGTGATCATGACAGGAGCAGAAGAAGAAGTCAGGTGATTTGGTATAAAGAGCAACAAAGCACGCACAGGAAGGAGGCTGGGGTGAATGATTTGGTCATAAAACAGGAGTTTCAGGAGAAACCAAGAGTTATATTGTTATTTTAAATTAACTTTTTAATTAACTTCGGTATGTAGATGTAGATGAGTCACTTTATTTATGTACAGAAGAGCTTTTTTGAACCCAAAGCCTGATCTTTTTCCTAAATTTGAACTGAAAACAGACAATTTCTTGCTTCTCATCTTCATTATGTAGTAAATGGAGGTTGCAGAGTGTAATGGCTGTAGAATAATGAGGACACAGTCAGTGTTTACATTGGTGACTTCCAAGCTTTGTTGTAAATACGCATTTCTGTCTGCCACCAGTTTAACATAGACTTTATTTAACTGAGCATAAAATAATGACACAGAGGCTCTTTAGTCTGAACCAAAACAGCACATTGTGTTTCATTCCTTCACAGTAAAGCAAACCAGAAACCACTTTGCAAGAAAACCTTAAAAAACTAAACAAAATATCTCACAAACTCAGTGAAATAGCTGACAGAACATATCTCCAGGTAGCAGAAATGGAGATCCATTGAATTCAGCGTCTGTTTTACTTCATGTCGTCTCTTGTCCAGCAGCCTCTTGCTCGGTCACTTTCCTCGTCTTATTCCTCCGTCAACGTCCTCTTCTGTCTCCTCTCTGCCCGATGTCTGTAGGAGCTGCTAAAAACTGACATCAATAATTAAAATCCATGAAATCCCACCGATTTAATGCCACTTAATGTATTCTGCAATTACCTCATATGTATAGTAGCTGTCACTGTTGGTGGCGGGGTCCTCCACTCGCTCTCTCTCTCTCGGGATTCAAAGTGCCACCAACACACACAGGAAGTGAAGCAGCATGTTGTGCAGCCTCGGGTTCAGGTTTTGGCTGTGAAGGTGTTTGAGTCCCAGAGCGGCTGATGAAAGGTCACCAGAGGTCGGCAGGAAGCTGAGGCGTAGTTATGGAAATGGATATAATATCATTATGGTTTTTATTGCAGATTTACTGTTAAAGCTGCAGCCTTAATGTGACGATATTACTCGTGTGTGTGTGTGTGTGTGTGTGTGTGTGTGTGTGTTCCAGCCCCTCCACTTGTCTCATTCAGTCTTAACCTCCTGATGACTGCAGCTAATGAAAAGCCTGCAGAGAGGGGGAGGAGGAGGAGGCGGTTGGGGCTTTTTTGTTGCCTATTCTTGTCCCTGGATGGGGCGGGACGGGGGGACCGGTTGCCAGGGCCGACAGTGACTCCCGGGCCCCCGGCTGACAGCGGCAGGCTGTCGGGTCGAGCGGGGCCGTCTGGCGAGCAGGCGCGGCCCTCCTCGGCGAGCTGGCACGCGCCGGCGCAGGAGCAGCAGCCCGGCCGAGGGCGTGACGAATCGGTGAAAGGAACCTCGGCGAGGCCGCGCAGAGCCGCACCTGAGCCTCCGGGCGGGGGGGCGGGGGGGCAGGGGGGGTCAAAGCCAAAACAGACACGAGCAGACAGGAAACTTAAACACCAATGTAGGATAACAGATAGTTAGTTTTACTCTTATTTGTTGCATTATTACTTCACTTCCAGTATTTTGTTTTGCTCCAGAAAACCCCAGTTTCATTCTTCAACTCCACACATAGATGGATTCATCTCTTTTTATTCCAGTTAAGGTTGATTACAGTCTTACTTTCATAGTTTTTGCAGTTTATCTAAATCTCAGTGTTGCTTGGTGCCTTTCAGTTGATGTTTAACATTGAAAACGTGCCGCCATCGCTGTGTGACGTCACAGAGATGAACTCCGACTTTAAGTGTTGAGAGTCATTTCTTCTAGTACGCGGTTGGAAATGTTCGTTGTCGTCTCGTCGTGGCTGCATCCTCCTGTTTTATGTTCTGTGCTGTGAAATCACATTTATTCCATGAACAGAAGAAATGTCTCCAAGAGGAGGAAGTTAGACTGATATGTGCCTGTTTTAAAAACACTCATTGTTCAGCTCCGATCTGTGTTTTACTTGTAAAAACTGAGCAGAAATAATGTGTCCTGGTGCGTTAGGTCTCGGCTGCTTCATGTTTTATTTCATTGGCAGCTTCAGGCTGAATCGGGGGTCATTACCAGTTCAGCTGCCATAGCAACCAGAGCCTCATAAGCAAATCACACATTTTTTACAATTTACAGTATCGCAGCGTTTTATGACAATTATATAAAAAGCCTAAATGAGGACTTTTCTGAAAATTGACTCCCACTCAGAACAAAATGATTGCTGGCATTAAAGCGACACATCACGGTTTGTTTTTGTCCTCTGAGAGCTCTGTTGGACAGAAAGAGGATCATTTTAAAAATAACGACAGATAAACTTCAATTAGCAAAACATTTTCCCCCAAATACCTGCAGTACCTGAGTGATCGGTCTAAAACCAACCTTGATCTCCACGGAAACGAGCCGAGACTCGGAGATCGATCGGAGACATCTGGTCTGTTAAAAACAAGCCTTGAAGGAAAAACCCGGCAGGGATTTATATTTTTATTTAAACGTCCGTATAGAAATCTGCTGTGACGTCCTTGAGCGAGACGCCGTCCGTGACCTACAGGAACCACAGTCATGTTTGTCAGAAAGCTTCTGTAGAAATAAACGCTCACAGGAAGCTTCAGAGCCGGCGAGGTGCAGCTGATCATGTGACGTGTGGTCGTCACGTTGGCCGTGTTGTGTTCAGGGACGTCTCCTGCAGAACTGGATGTGAATTCAAACTAAAGTACTTGGTTAGTGTTAGGAACAGATTCAGTTTGTTTCATAAATTAGGTCACGTATGTAAACTACAAATATAATATCTGACTTTTCTGCATTAAAAGGTCTAAAAACAACTAAAACTAAGAGGAATATTTTGCGGAATTGTAACATTTTCTGCAAGGATTAATAAAAAAAGGGCAAATTTTTAGTTTTGAACTGCCTGATTAGTAAAACATTTTTATTTAGTGGTAAAGAATGAATACAGGCACCGTCTGACCTTTGACCCTCTGTTTAGATTCCTATGAAAGTTTCTCAGCGGCACATAAAGAAGAAAAAGTTTGACTTGCTTGTGTAAAATATGTTTAATGGATCTTTATGGATCCCACACGGCGTACGGCTGCTAACATCCAGATAAAATACTTCAATCGTGCAGCTTCTTTTAGATTTTCTGTCTTTATGGAACCAGATGAATTAAATTCTGATAGTGAAACGAATCATTTTGCAGGTTGTGACTCTAAAATCATGAATTTGCTGATTAACAGATGATGTTTGTCCCAACGTGATTAATTGGAGAATGTTTTTGGGGTTAAATGGCATCAGGAGGCTGAAGTAATTTGGCAGCTTTTTCACTTTTTATTTTATTTCAAAGCCCGAAACTCGTCCTGGTGGACTAGACGCCGAATAAGATATCAGGACGAAAAAAGGGAGAAATGAGGGATCTTCCTCCGTGGACAGACAGACAGACATGTAAAACAACATCTAATGATGGAGAACAGTGAAATGTATATCTGACAGCAGACGTTCAAACGTCTCTGCTGTCACGCCCAAACCGCGTCAGGCACCAGTAATTGAAACATTACGGCGTCCTGGTGTTGTAGCTGCAGGGCCTGAGCTCTGTGGTGGCAGCGCGTGTGTGTGTGTGTGTGTGTAAGAGGGCGCGGTGCAGACCTGGATCAATAAGGGTCAGGCAGAAAGGCTCGTCTGAAGTCCCCGTGCACTGACAGCGGTTTGAAGCGGTTTGTCCGGTGGCAGCTGGGGCCGGATTAACCCCCTCCTGCACCACAGTTGGACGACTTGTTTCATTGCCTAATGGAGCTGCAGGCGAGCGGATTACTGTGATGGCGGACCGTGACGAGAAGCCTCACCTCAAAGATGCAGTGAGGACAGCAGGTCCTCCGGCCTCTGACAGGTCATTACCGTGTGCCGGAGGGAGCTGCTGCCCTCTTTCACCTCCAATCACAGAGTAAAAAGGACCCGAGTCAGCCGCCGCGTTTTCTCAAGAGTCTGGGTCAAGCACGCTTGAGGAAACCGTCCCCGCTCTGAGGAGCAGAGACGTCCTTGAGTTGAAGACATTCCTGTGATGGCAGAGGAGCAGCTGACTCGCTCTCCATCCTCTCCAGCGCCGGGCGCTTAATTAGCCCCCATCGACAGCAGCGACCTTCCTGTAACACGCCGGAGAGGCCCGCGGTCACGCCGGCGCTCACAGGGGCTCAGGGTGGGACGCACACGTCCCTGACTGCTGAATGTCAAGGAGCACTTAAACAGGGAATACAGACGTCTTTATGAAGTTATTATTATTATAGTTTGTTTGTTTTTTTTGTTGTATTT
>CAFUXE010000420.1:368879-381329 GCA_903364295.1 Serranus cabrilla | reverse complement strand
GATATAAACAGACACATTAGAGGGAAAACATTGTGACGCTGTGTAATGTACATTAATCACCACTCTTATTAAAACCTTAAACAAATAGTAATAGTCCTTCTATTTAAAGGCTAGGCTAGCACAAAAAAGTATTTAAATTAGACAGCATCAAAAAATGTTTCAGTGTCTGTCTTTAAAGCGAAGCATATGGACAGAGAGTTAAGCCTTGTCGTTCAAGGATAACCAGGAAATCCAAAAGCCGTACTCCCTTTCAGAGATACATCTTCTTCAGTTCTATAATCTGTATTTATAATTCATCTTACCTCTGTCAGGACATAACCAGGAAGTTCTCCTCTTTCCTCTTTCCTTTCCAAAACAGTCACTTCATTGTGGTCAGTTTTTTTTGTTACATCAGCCACAAATGTGTGTATGCATTCCCTCCCCCTTTTCTCCTCCACACATAACTCTAGGCTTACATGCGGCTTCCGTGTCTCTGCTGCACTTGACAGGGGAGGGTTTGCACAGGCGCACATGCCTGTTCACCATGACACTTTGATCGGCCTTCTATTGGAGGCCGGTTTCAAAAACCACTCAGCCATGTGCTCTGTGTGTGCCGGCAATAGGAGGAAAGAGAGTAAAGAGGCAGGCCTCGGTGAGAATAGCTCCTCCTTTTCCTCTTCCCTCCCCCAACCAGCATACGACCTTGTGGTCTGCCCTGCTTTAAACACACAGGCTGCAGTGTGAGTGAGAGGAGCCAACCGGCTTCTGGTTACACACTCAGTGAAGTAATGTACTGGAAATTGGAAGTATCTGACTGATTTCCCCTATATTTCTCTGTTCCTCAGTCTATTTCTTATACCCTGCTTTGTCCCTTTTGACTTCTCACTGTGCCAACAATTATATTTGCCTAGGCCAGTATATTGCATGTTTGTTTGCATGCATCTTTAGTTTCACAATCAGCTTTGGGGTGAATACAATTACTTAACTGAAAAGACTAGTCGATCAACAAACTCACAACACAGTGTGATGTTTGTTTTAACCAAGTGAAAAGGCTAAAAGAATAGGCCCAAAAACAGGTGGTTACATTTGACCAAACAGCAAGCCTGGCTCCAAAAGTGAGTCAATCACCATGGAACATCATACAAAAATTTTACAGCAAAAATAAACATATTTACAAAAAATCTGTTTTGGTCTCTATAATTCCCCATTCATGACAACTGTAAAGGAGCTGATTTAACACAATTTTTAAAATTATATAAAGGCTTGATTGAACGCCAAGTCCACTTTAAGCAGCAGGTGGGTGCTCCGCCTCTTAGCCTTTTTTTGGATTAGCAAGGAATTAGAAGGAGTCAGGCATTGCCAAGATGGCGATGGCCGGAGCCACCCTCGTTGGGCTACATGGATTTTAACAATAACAAATTATAAACCACCAGCATTGTTCAGGAGAAACCCAGGAACTGGACAGACCGGAGACAAAAAGCATGTGGCCCTAACATGACTGTTGTACTTTTCTGAAGCACTTGTCTTGGTCTTGGGCCTTGCTGGACTAGGCATGGTTGATTCAGGATGCCTCAGGATGCCTGGAGGATACTACTGAATATCCAATAATAATAATAATAATAATAATAATAATAATAATAATAATAATAATAATAATAATAATAAAAATAATAATAATAGAATGCCCTTCTAAAAGCTCACATGAATATCTGATAACATTGCCCAGACAGTCAAAACAGTCCATTTTGTCAAGGTTGTCAGCTATAAACAGGAGTGTTAGCTGCATGGACAAGGTTGAGAACGTAGGAGGATAAATATTATATAAAAACCTTTAAATCAATGAAAATACATTTGCCTAAGTGGAGGTGATAGAATACTGCTTTACAGTGTTAAATTCTGCATTTCACGTTGTTGAAGGATTAGTTTAGGCACCATCAAAATATTTTTTTATAAAGGTGGATTGTAGTAAGATCGAGTTGTGTAGATGAAGACAGTTGCTAAGGACAAGCTATAAAATGTAAAGGAAAGCTCGTCTTTGGCTGTTAAAACATTTTTTTTTACTTACACAACTCTAAACTGGACCATTTTCCATGTGAAAAAAAGTCCCTTTTATAAGACTACACAATGTAATGACCCCTTGGAACTCCTCTGAACATTTGAAATCACCTCTATTCATCATTCTAAATTAAACAACATACCACCTACCTGCTTGTGGGAAAGGAAGCGCAGGCTCAGTTCTGTGGAGAGGTTACACAAGTGCAGCACAAAGTGAGCCGAGGGTTAGTCTGTTCAGAGGTGTTACAGCACAGTGGCCTTCTGATGTGTCTGTGTGTAGAGTATGGGAACACACTGAGTTGTGTGCTTTGTACTTTACTACTCTGGATCTCTGGATCTGTGTCATGTGACTGCAGAGGGCTGAGCCAGGGGTCCAGTCTGGGAACCAAAGTCCCCAGCAGCACGGTGGGTGGAGGAAGAGGACAGAGGGATGAAAGGACGGAGAGAGGATGGATGGATGGATGGATGAAAGCGAGCTTATATATAACATGTTGGCAAAGTAGTGAGAGGGAAGAGAATGAATCAGATGAGTCTACTACATGAACGTGAAGGTTCTCTCCATTTTTGCAGAGGGCGGCAGCTTAGCCAACCAGAAGATGACTTTGGACAGCTTTCTGTGCTTTCTGAGTGGGTGTTTGGTCGGGGTCAGTCTGGCTTTTGTTCAGAACAAATTCCAACCCAAATGAATGACCCCTGTTGGGCACTAACTTCATGGTATTTCATTGGAGTGCCCTTGCACCCACCTCTGTACTGACTGGTACTACGTGTTCCATTCCTGAATAACAACACGTCTTTTCAGGCCTGTGACAGTAAAGTGAATTACTTTTGATTTCGTAAATAAATGATTTGAGCTTTCCTGGATGTGGGATTAAGGCAACTGTTGCATTGCTAACAAATTAAAACATTGGACTGGTCGTTGCTGCTAAATGCCCAAAACTCGTTCAGTCCAACTTAATTTATTCTCTAACTACCTAATCATTGTTCTCATTTGGTTCTGTTCAATTGGCCTTTTAAATGTTTTGAGTTAGACATCACACTTTTTAAAGAATACGTTAACTTTGGGAATCACAACCTAAATGAGTTTATGGTAGCAGAAGCCAAGTACTTTTATATGCTGAAATCCTGCATCCCTTCATCACTGCATGTCTTCAGGTATCAACAACCCAATGCTTTAGTTTTGGGTTTTGCCCTGTCTGAATGGAAGGGCTGGAAAAAATGCAGAAAGAAGGACTTTTTCATATCATCATGTTGGAAGTATTGCCGCTAGCATACACCACACATGTTAAACAACGCTTGGCACATAGTCGCTGTATAATCCACCAACCATATAATACAAAATACATTTACCTGGAGCAACAAATGTGCCTTCACAATGAAAAAATGCCTTTTAAATCACAATAAAGAAAAACATCTTTAATTAGCACAAAATGCATAATGATCAAAGAGGCATTTGGTTATTACTGAAGGCACTATAAAGAGGTTTCAATTGAAAACATCCAATAAGCAAATTAAGCCTGCGGGTTATAATTCACTCTTTCATGAATGGCACTGAGATCTGCCCTGATGCAGGTAAAGTAGTGGAAAGTCGTTCTTCAAAATCCCCTTGAATTATGTTTCACACCGCTCAAAATCACCCTCAATCAGAAAAACAAAAGAAGCAAAGAAGTCTCAAAAGCGCACTGAACACCAGACAATATCTGCTAAAATAAGGTCAGCATTTAGTCCAGGAGGGATCAGATTGCCTTGGATGGATTGCCTCTCACCTCTCTTAACCCCTGAAGAAGGGTGTCATCAAACCCTGATTGACCAAGAGAGGAAATGCACAGATCTGTTCTCAGTTCTTAAGCAGGAGCCACAAGCTAAAGAGGAAATGACAGCAAGTACCAAAAGAGAAAGTGTTACAGTTTAGCACATTTTTCACTGACATCATTACAGCTTTTTTTAAAGCTATTTTTAAAGAATGTGTTTGGAATTTGCATTAAAAAAAACTTGGTGAGAGTGTAAGTGCTTATTATTTTCCCACATTTGTATATTGTACACAATATGGCTGACATGCAGCATATCCCAGGGTGAGAAGATCCAAATCACAAATCCAAATCAGCTGTTCAGCTTCCACTGATTGCATGACCTCTGTGCTCGTAAACACTACAAACTATTGCTTCATCTTAAGCGTGTATTTGGGAGTAAAATACTCTGATGTCCAGTCACAGGACTGCGTTGTTTTGATAAAACCTCAGGACCGTTCAGGGCACTCCTGTGGCCTGGAGTCATGGGGAATATTTGTGTAGAAGTACAATCCTCTGCTTTCTCTCTCAAACTGCTGGGCTCTGTGTTTAAACAGATATGTCTGTGTTTTTGGTGCTTCATGTACGCCGCAAGTGAGTCTGAAAGATTCACTTGTTTGATGGCAACTTGAGCTGGAGATCCACAGTTTGAACGGAGAATTTGTAGTCAAACTAGATACCAAGCAGAAGACTGACCGTTATCCTTATTCTGTTGTTATCATGACCGAATTTTTCACCTTAACTTAATAATATAACATGTCACAGATTCATCTTTATATAATGTCGTTATATACAAAGTTGCATCAATGTAATATGAGAAGATAATTAGCTTGTTTGGTTGGTAATCTTTCCTGACTCAACCCTCTTGTTAGTAAGCCTTTAAAGCTGCTATTGTCAATTTATCTATAGTAACAATAGATCCGATTTCACTGGGTAATATAAAAGTGTTTGCTTCTGTTAATAAATGTTGGTTCTATTCATGCTCCAACAATCTGACCTTGGCTATACTGACTTGTATCTGTGCAAAGTTTGTCACTAGAGAGGTGTTTTCACATTCCCTTACAAAAGAAAGAGATTCTAACAAACGCCTGACGAATGAGATTAGGTAAATCACAACTGATTAAACCAATTTTCAATTAAATGAAAAACTAATTAATGCCAGAAAAGAAACCAGAATATGTAAGTGAGGGAAGAAAAGTAGATCTGCCAGACACATTTTTCCTCTTCTTTTTATGTTGGAAAACCATGTTAGGTAATATAAATCCTGACAAAGTATTCAACCAAACTAAAACATGTCTGGAGTGGGACTTTAAGCAACTGTTTGCCAACTCAACTCAAAGGTGATCAGTGTCATGTTCACAGCTTGCTTCTGCTGCCCTCATGTGGCCAAAAAAAATAGCACAAGCATAAGAAAATACACAAACACCAGCATATAGTTTGCCAAACTGAATAAATGAACATACTGTGTTTTGAATAAATGTGTCATTTGATTTGTCCATTTGCAGGAAGTATTTTATAGTGTGATCATTTGTCTTCAGTCTTTGACTTATGATTAAAGCGCACATGAATGCAGTACTTAATGATAATATGAATCAGAGAATGATCATTGCAAATATTTTTTTTTTTATTACAAAAGGTTTTTTTATACAAGTGGACGTAAAATTAGTAATGACATCCATCTACAGTTTCCCTAAATTAGACATTAGAATGAGTGCTGGGTATAGAAACATTTACAGTACAGAAAGATTAGGGTGCATAGCGATAGAAGTAAAATCTGGCTATTGTGATTTTTTTTACAGTACAGTCAAATTCAACCTTCTCCAACATCAACACATTGAGGTCGAGAGGAAAAGGTTCTTTGTGTAAAAACATTTTTGACTTTAAAAAAACTCATTTTGACAACTGCATAGACCAATTAGGTACATAAGCTACAGTCTGCGACCTCAGGTAGATCTAGTACAAACGTTCACATACAAATACAGTAACTTGACGCTGCTGATAACATATTGTGACATATTAACCAAGTACAAACAGCCTCTGCAGTGGAGTGATGGTGGAGCTGCAGTTGCGTCTCTCTCAGGGAAAATGTATATTCCAGCGTTTTCTGCTGAAATTATGCATATTGGTATCTTCAGGATCATGAGGAAACAGATATAATGTTTCTTAAAAAGTACAGTAATAAAATCAAGACAGTTCTGAATAGCTTGGAGGTCAGAGAGGAAAAGAATAAAGACAGAAATGCAGAAAATTTTAAATATACTGCTTTTGGTGAAAGAGGCTGAAAAGGTGAAAAACCAAAAGGTAGATTTTTCTGAAAGAGCTACACTTAAAACCCAGACATATCACCTCCAGTGCATTCTCATGAAAAGTTAATTCTCTTCGTCATGACAACTTAGTAAAATAACCTATCTACAGTAGTAGGACACAGAAAAAGTGCATTTTTTATGAAAAGAATGTGCTAAACGAAAACGTTCCCAGGAATGAAACACGGTTATAAAGAAAACAACACATCTACATGTTCACAGTAATGTTCCAGAGAAATACATACATCCGAAGGCAAAACCAATCCTGAGAAAATAATCTCTACAAATCAACAATGACCTGTCGTACCTCAGTGCATTGCTAATTACACAATCTCCAGTGTTGAAAACATCCTTACGAGGAAGAACAATAAAAATACATAATCATTTGAAAACACGGTGTCAAAAAAAGGTAAAAGACAAAAAAACAGTGTGGCCCTGCCAACAATGTCATCTTTATGGAATGAAATAAAATAATATCACACACCCTTCACACACTTATGGTTTTGGTATATGTGTTTTTTTTTTGGGACGCTAGTAGGGGCAGTCAGACAGTACAACACCTTTACATACCATGTACAAATGTGTTCCTGCTCTCTGTCACTTTTTAAATCACTTACAACACATTACTGCCCATGACAGAGCATCAGAGTACTGCCTGACCTCATCTTTACAACCAAAAAGTTATATCAAGCTGAGAAAAAAATCTGATTTAAGCAAGGCTCTGGCTATCATGCAATAAGCATCCATGCAGAACTTTCAATTCCTACTCTCTACGCAATCAGATACTACTGTATGTAATACATCAGGGGACAAAAGGCTTTTGTCTTGCATCTGGACTGACCTCCTCCTTGTCCACACAGGGCACACATGATCTTCACAAAGATTTCTCAAAGTTAAAGACCCTTCACCATCACCTCTGGTGACCTTCTCTCTACTCCTCTGTCAGTGTATTTTTTTGGCCCCTCTATCATGTTACTTCTGCTTATCACTCTGTTTCGGGGCCCCAAGGCTGTGTTTGGGTTCAGCACTGCAGCTTACAAATGGTTCTCAGAGGCCGAGGTCATCATGTGGGTAACCTCTCAGCTTCGTCTACGGTGCACAGGAATGAAAACAGAGAGAGCAGGGTTAACTCACGAGCTCAGGCTCTTTTCATGTATGCGCACATTAAAATAAGTGAGTTGATTTGCTGACCTGATGGTGAGGGAGAGTTGTCCTCCCCCGCTGTGGCAAACTGTAGGTCAGAGCCCAAAGCAGCGATGGAGCTCCTGGGACGGATGCAGCGGTCACCTGAGAAACTTCTGCGGAGTAATGCCTGCTGCAAGGCACATTGAATGAATGATTAGATGTAAGATGTATTGATCATAAAATATTTTAAAGCACTCACGGAAGGTTATGGAAGCCAAAACCTGTGTTACCTGTTTTAAGTCATAAACACAGAACAGAACATTATAGATAAAATTCAGAAAATTGGTCATTAGAATTTTCCTTTTTCACCTGCCTCTCAGGGCTTCCATAGAAAGTTGGTATGTATTATTTTGTATTCCTCAAAAGCACATTGAAGAAAACTCAGTTTAAAGAATGTTAATTACTACTGTCCTGGAATACATTTTTCTGCAGAATAAGATTCTGCATTTTGCAGGAAAAAGACGAACTGCATGGACTGATGTCTTAACTGTAAATCAGAAGAGGTAAATGTACACAAATATAATAACCAAAAGAATGTGATGGCAACATACAGACATATGTAAATAAACTGGAATTTAAGATTGTAAGATTCTGAAAATGAATAATATCTAGTTATGATATTTGGTAGTGATGAAAGTGGTGAATAATATGTGAGTAAATCATGTTAAAATACCACAGATAGACGAGTGATAAAGTGCATTTGTCTTGCCTTGCGTGTCATGGGGCTGGTGGGGGCGGAGGCACTGCTGTAGAGGCTGAGGCTGGAGTTGGACCTGCTGACAGTCAAACCTTTAGAAGTGCTTCCTGCAGGAGACAAGTACTTCTCCTTGATCTTCAGGTTGGTCCTGCCTTTCACTGTTGGGGACACAGCAGGGGATTTAACAGAAAACCGTAAAAACATGTTTCAATTTAGAGCAGCCCCTCCTCTAGGAATATAACAACCAACAGGCCGTGTAGACATAAATAATTGAAGCAAGATTGCCACTACAAGACAGAACAAACATATCTGTATTGAAATGGGGGAATAATTATTAGAACTTGAAAAATGTACCTGAAACAGACATTGAGTGGAACATGCTGACATATTTGACTTGTTTTTACAGATGCATGAACAATGCTATAGTAAATGTAAAACATTATCTGACAGTACCTACATTACAGCAAATAATATTAATTACAAGGTCTTTTGTCAAGAAATATATTTTTTTAAGAATGACTGGAATGATTAGTATTTGTGCACTGACCCCTGCATGGGTCATTCTTGACCAGGAACTCATCTAGAGCGGTCCAGCCTCCTCCCACCCGGACCATCAACGTGCTGCGCAGGATACGGACCATCCGCAGCTGCTGGGAATCTCCAAACTGCACAAAATACATTTTGCAAGATATAGATTTTAAAGCTGTTGAGGGAAATGTAAACCAAATCTCTTCCTGAGTGTCCTACAGAAATCAGAGGACTGAATATTGTAAATTGATATGAATGTGTTACAGTGACTCACCCTGTATCTGTTGGCACTTATTTGCTCCACTTGGAACCTTTTGGGACAGTTACACTGTGATACCTGTCGACTCACCTGAAGACAATATGATGTGTCAGTAAGTATAACAGTAAGTGTCACAATAAAAAAAACACTGTCGTAAATCAAATACCATTTGTGTGTTCATACCTCTTCATTGATTTGATCTGCATCCAGTGTTCTCCTGTAGGGATCTCTGCTCGGGTGAAGGGCGCTCACAAACTCATAGTAGTCGATGAAGCCGTCACTGTTCATGTCGAAGATGTTTGCCACTGCGTTCATCTCCAAAGAGTTGGTGGGAAATTCTGCAGCACAGAGGTGTAAAGCCAAAGAGGACTTAAAACTGTGTTATTGTACTAAATACATACATATGTATGGAGGCCAATTCCTGACAAAGTTTTTTGGGGAAAAACCTGTCAGTCATTTTTACGAGAAAAATTTGTATTGACTTAATATTGCGAAATAGTTAATTAGAATCTCAAAATACTTAGTCCTGCAACATAATGAGAAACTTTATTAGCTTTTTTTGAAAATTTCTCTTTTTTTTGAGATACTAAGTGTTTGTTTTTAAAATGTTTCTCTTTGTTTTGAGATATCTAATTATCTTTGAGATACTAAGTCATTATTTCGAGAAATTTTGTAAATAAAAAAAAAAAGTTTCTCTTAATTTTGAGATATTCATTATTTTGAGACAGGGATGTCAGTATTTTTGTGATACTAAGTCATGATTTTAAAAAATGTTTCTCAGTTTTCATCTTATTTTTTCTTGAAGTGGTGGACACAGGCGTCCATAGACACATAGGCACAGGATGTTTAAAACAATGGCGATTGTGAATACACTAATAGTACAGAAAATGACCTGTGTAACACAACAATTTATTATTTAAAAATCATTTACTTAATGCTAAAAGGGTGAAATCCACGTTTCAGCATGCCATGCCGTGATTTCAGTTTTAATTTTTATTTTATGGTAACTCAAACTGAGTGATGCGTGGGTTGAAACAGGGGGTTCTTACTGGAGGCAAGGACATAATCAACAAACTCCTTCTGGCTGATGCGTCCATCCTGGTCCCGGTCGATGCTGCGGAACACGTCTAGGATCCGTGACTTCAAATGACTGATCCACTGTATGTAACTCTTTCGCCATATATTGAAGTCGAAGTTTGCAAATTCTTCAATCTGTTTAGAAATGCAAAATATCACAACATCTATGTTTGTTATATGAATGGTGGAGAAATTGAATTCAAATGACTTTTGTACTATACTGGACAACACCAATGGGACCGTACCCTGTTAAAATGTGTGTGTTTAAAAAAAGTACAATAACCTCTTTGAGAGCTTGCTGTTGTTGCTCCAGACGGGTTTGTCTGGCCACAGCCAGGAGCCAAAGCTTCTGCCACTGACTGACCAGCTGACTGAGCTCTGGGGTCTGGGGGTCGAGGTGCTCCAGGGGAACCGGTATAACTGGCTGAATCTTCAGAGTGCTCCTCCTCTCTGGATGAAAAAACAACAACAACGAGTTAAATCAGCTAAGGCGATTAATTTCTGCTTTACACATCAATAGCAGTGAGATAGTCACATGTGGGGACACCGTAAAATAACTGGAGGTAGCCACCATGATGTCTCCTATTGGGTGTTGGACCACCATTTAAAAGGCACTTTGTAATTTTTGCTATCTTGGTTTTTGGAGCCAGAAGTTCACATATTTGGATTGAGGGTGGAGATAGGGAGGTTACATAACACACCAACCTGAGGGGGGCAGGTACTGTTAGCATAGCAAACACTATGTTACAGCTAATGCTAGCACTGGCTAGCAAAGAAAAAAACATGGAAATGTACACAGTATGCCTTGATTCACAAGGTAGCAATCTTCTAAAACAGACCCTGCTTTTTTCATCTAGTTTTATTCTAAACTGGACCATAAATAACAAAATGAACATCATACTGTATGACAGAAGACTTGAAACTAGCAATTCAGGGGGGTTATTATAGGAAAATACTTACTGAGGTAATAAATCAAATCATGATCATTTTCTGATAGACCGTTATACAATCAGACTTTCTTTTGCAACTAGTTGACTTGCCTTTTCTGGCCATAAAAAAGAATGCAGGTTTGCAATATTCTGAATACAACGCTGCTTTCTTTGCAGAATGTAAACTGAACTGTTTTAATGGTGGCTTACTTGTGAGGGGACGTTTGCTGGGGGAAACATGCTGTTTGGAAATGCTCTTGTGTTTGCAGGACTTTGTGGCATGTTCAACCTCTGGAAACTTTTTGTTCAACTCCTCCATGAACACCTGCAGAGAGGAGAGGAATGATCAGTGATGCCATGGTACAGCAAGGATGTTCTGTAAGGTCTGTAACCAGGGTACAGTATGTTATGATGACATTATAGGATGTTACAGAAACCACAACTGTTTGATATTGATATATCATATTATGTATATTGTCCCGCAATGCACACAATATATTTATATACACCCACACATAATTTTGCTGTTAAGATTTAATATTTAAAAAGTTTGATTTACATTCACTCATCTTTTAGAAGTAAATGATAAAGTATTAATATCAGAAACATGGTACAATAGGTAGAAAACTCATACAGTGTGCTGTTCAATCAGCTCCTGGTTCTGCTCTGTGGTCTCAGGTGGAGGCTCTTGGTCTCTGAGGTTCAGGGCTTCCTCTGCTGAGGAGATCCAGTCCAGGAGCCTCTGAACTTCCTCTTTCTCTGCTTCCAGTGCTGCCAAGCTGGCCTGGATCTTCTGGCCCTGCTGCTGAGCCCAGGTCTGAACCTGACTCAGAAACAAAGAGGGGAAGTTACACAGGTTTTCTTCATTTGCAGTTTGGGAATTGCTTAAGTATTCAAACAGATTGCTTCTTTCATAAATAATAAGTACTTGTCATTTGGGCACAAAAGCACTCACTTCCTCATAGCGGGTCTTGGTGACACTGATCCAAGATTTTAGGGTAATTATGGAGTCTGGGTGACAGGAGGCCAGGATCTCCTCACCCATACACTGGATGGTCTGTAACTCCACTGCCTGAGCCTGCAAGGCACCCATTGATTCCTTTGGAGGAGGAGAAAAAAGTTAATTCAATGTTTTATCCAGTAAAATTCTGTTCTCATATTCTTATGTAGGATGAGCCATTAGCTTGCCATTCAAATTGAATTTTATTAATTTCAAATATGCTCAAATTATGCTGATAGGGTTATGAGTAAAATGTGGCTTAATAAGAAGATAGATAGATAATGAGTCCAATGGCCATTGACAGGCTACTACATGAAACAGTTACACTGATTAAAATAGCAAATTAACATCTTAATGCTAGAACAAATCTAAACAATTTGTAGCAGCTAGGTACAAACTAATAGTCAGAGAATCCATCTTTCAATTGGTTGAATGAGTTCAGTCTTTACTCCCCGTGATAATACTGGGACCTTATCGACACCAGCTTGTTGTTCTGCAAGAGACCCTGACCCTTGACCCCCCCTGAAGCAATATGTATTTCCCTATAGGGAGTATCATATATACTGACCTCATGTTGTTTGCGGAAAGCAAGCAAGCCTTCCTCATCCTCTGGTATCACCCCATACTTCAGTATCCTCTCTGCCTCAGTGAGAC
>CAFUXE010000420.1:332732-368250 GCA_903364295.1 Serranus cabrilla | reverse complement strand
TGAATAATGGTCCCATTTAGAGTAAAACCGACAATCAAGCAGGTAATGCTTGAGGGCATTACAACCTTGTGATTGAGAAGTTGCCACCATGACAATCTTTCAACCAGGATAGAGGCGTAATAATGTGTATCTCTAGCACTGTGTACTTTTTTAAAGTGTTGTCCTTGTTAGCCTTAGAAATCTGACCCTTTTGCTGCCAGCCTGGTAACCTGGTAACATCCCCATCTCAACCCTCAAGTCATGTCCTCTTCTTCTATGGGCCACACATTAAAATGTAGCTCTGTGTTGTACCTTGTGTTTGTCGATCAGGTTGTTGACCATGTCTTTGTCTCCACCCACAGGAACGTCCTCAGCCAGTTGGGGCTCCGCTCTGTACAGCCAGTCATTCAGCGCCTGGAGGGCATCAGTGAATCTACCTGAGAACAACAGCGCCTCCTCCAGCTTGTGTTGCCTGACAGAAGCAAACCACAGTATTGAGCATTCTTTAAATACATGGTAAGAATTTGAATGTGTCCTCTGTCCTCTGTCTACTGTAATACAGTTCTATACCTCTCCATTGATTTGCCACTGATGGTGTCCCATGTGTCTTTGAGTTCAGCCAGGAGATTTTCCAGATGCTGTCTATCATGGCCCGTTTGAGCTCTTTCATGAAGGCTGCGTCCATTCTTCATTGTAGCGTCGTACATGGGTCTCTTTGACCTCAGCAGTTTCTGGAACTCCTGAAATTGACAAAAACATAGCTAATTAGTAAACTTTTAAATTAGCATATAGCGTGTAACCTAGTTGCATTAATTGTCATGCCTACTGCACCTTCTGTTCAGTCAGTTGTTGTTTAATCTCCTCATGGGATACAGCAATCTCTTTATGCGTGTCTAATGTCTGTTCTACCTCCGTCATCCAGTCCACCAGCAGGCGCCATGACTCATTGAACTGAAACATGAGAAATAAAGACAAATGTTATTCAAAGATTCCTCTGAGTGGCACAACTAACACATAAAGTACATAAATAGTTTGAGAAAGACAGAGAATGTAATTTTGATTTAGTGTTGAACCTGTTTGGCGTTCTTCTTGACCTCCTCCAGCGTCCTGCCTCTCTCTGAAGCACGCTGCTGCAGCTTTTTGTGGCGATCCTGGACAGTCATGATTAGGTTGTGGATGACATCACAGTCTTCCTTCCTGCTCAGCTCTATCAGCCTGCGGGCCATGTTCTCCACCATGGTCCTCTTTTCACCGTAAAGGTTGACCTCATTCACCAGTGTCTGCACATAAAAAAATATTTTGTCAAAGCAAAAAAAATGAACGATTCTAAGACAGACATAGAAAGACTACATCAGGTATAAAAAAGACCTACTCTGTGATCCTGCAGTTGAGTACAAACTTTGTCCAGAACAAAGCTGGGAGCAGGAAGAAGCCCAATAGACTCTTCACACCTGCACATCTTAGTGAGAAGTTCCTGGACGTTACTGTGGAACTCCTTAGCCAGACTCAGTCCTTCTGTAAGCCTTGCCTGTAGGAACAGCATGACAGTTAGATTTATAATCATGATAAATTCACAAGGCGACACAAGTGTATGAAGAGTTAAATTACCTTTCGCTCCTGGACTTTGCTGTAAACAGATGCCCATTTCTGCTCAAGAATAGATAAGCTGTGCTCAGTGCTTGATCCCCGCACAACACTGCTGCTCTCCAGCATCCTGTGGATGGCATTCTTCACATCTGTGTAGGCGTGGAGCTTCGACTCCATTTCATTGCACAACTCCTTTAATGGGAAGAAGAAGAAGAAAGACAATCACAATTACTCAAGGAATAAATATTTTTTTTGCTAGGTTACACATTTTTAATTGCATGCAACTTGTTTATTTGTACAGTTAAAAGTATGGTCAGTTTTACCAAGTGTGCATTGAGCCTTTCACTGGCAGAGTCCGGCATACCCCACATGGTTTTAGAGGCAGACAGTCTCAGGTCTGTGTTCTCCAGCCACTGGAGGAGATCCTGAATCTCCATTGTGACATCTTGTACCTGCAGGAAAAACATCAGGATGAATGAAAAGTCTCTTAACATTTGCTGTCAGATAAGTAAGTTATGGCACTAAGTTTTATCATTTAACATAAATTGTCATCAACGTTTTATTACACTTGATTTAACCCTTATACTGACAACTGGGGTACCAGACAACCAAGAGACATTCTATTTGTTCTATCACAGGTTCTTGTTTGTTTTCATGTTTACATTATTCCATATCATTGTTTTTTGTGTCTGCACTATTGAGTGTATTGTGGTCCTCGGGGACACCACTGAAAAGCATGTTGGGTCCTATTTTAAAGTACAGACACAGACATCCTCATGTTTTCTGTTTGTTTTTTCAAATATATACTATATGCAAAATATATGGATTGAGCAATGAAAGGAACAATGACTGCCAACTGATAAAATATTATCTGGTTAATACAATGGACAATGGAAAACACCATTTGCCTCTTCATTTTTATGTTAACCCAAAACCACCACAAGAGGGCGCCATAATAACCTGCTCATAAAACACAAAATGCTGAACAGCTAAGAAAATTATTCAAACTAAAATACAGCATAATAATTACTAACAATTTTTCTATACAACTTTGTGATTTTTTTTTGCAACAGTAACAAAATAATGGATGTTTTTTCTTGTCACCTGACTCAGTCTGTTCTCTAACTCCAGCTGCCTGCGTTCAGTCTCGCAGCGGACAAACTCCCAGCTGTCATTGAGTTGCTCCAGCCGAGACTGCAGACCATGTGGGCTGTCACCAGACCCAACCTCCAGCAGCCCCCTGCCCGCTTTGTTCAGAGAGTCCATCGTGCGAACATGAGACATGACGTCATTGCGTAAGACCTTGTAGGAGGAAGCAGTATAAGAGAAAAAGCATGAATTAAATGTATTGCTGTAGGTGTAAAGTGTTTTATGTCTGGCAGTTTAGACAAAGCCATGTATTGTTGTCATATAATTCTAGCAGTGAGTATTGTTGGTGTAAATGAGCAGAAATAATATGTAAGGTGCAGAAACTGGTAGACACTATGTGAACACTTTCAGTAGACAGAACTTCCTTTATTCATTCAAGGCTAAATGTTCAACGTTATCTAGCAGATAAACCCACAGCAGAGGCTGTTTTCTCAGACCTTCAAATTCTGAAGGAGCTCTGTTCCACTGAGTGCACATATTGTATTTAAGCCACCACCAACCTTGTGTTTGGCCAGCTCTATTTCACAGGCCTGCAGGTCGATGCTGATTGGCCGGCTGCCTTGCAGTTGTTCAGCGGTGCGGGAAAGCCATGTGTGCAGCTCATCCAGCGTGTTCTGGAACTGACCCAGACCCAGCAGAGCACACTCCAGCTGGTGCTGATGGCAGCAAAGGACAAAAAGTTACTTTATATTTTTCAAGTTTAATGTAGTTTATATTGGAGGAGCTTTGTGTCGTTGAAGGAACATCAAATTTCATGGTGACATTGTACATATAATGGAAAGTAAGCGTATTCTTATATTAATACTATAATGATATCTGCTTGCATATTCTCACCTGTCTGTTGACAGTCTCTGACTCCAAGCTGTCCCAGCGCTGCCTGAAGTCACACAGTGGTGAGACAGAACCTGGACGCTCTGAGCCTGGAGACAGCCGGCACACAAAGCGATGGTTCAGGCTTTCTATCTCGATTTTCTTCTGGTAAAGTTCTCGCTTGAATTCCTAAGGGAAAAGATAAAGACCCAATATATGCTTGGAAATTAGCTATGACAAAAAATACAAGACACATAGACAAAAGCACTGTTTCTGCAGATGACCTTATTGCTGGTTACGGCTGTACTTCAGTATTTAAACGCACCTTAAGATCATGTAGCTGCTCTTTGACAGACTCCAGGTCAGTTCCCACCATGAACTCCTCGGTAGAACGCAGCTCAGCTGACTTCAACCACTCAAAAAGACCCTGTTAGCAGAGCAATAACAGAGTGCACATTAAAGGGGACATAAGCTCTTTTGAGAGTTCATACATATATTTAAGGCTTCTGCTCTACTATTAATTCAAAAAATAGTAATACCAGTGGTATTTCCAGTATAATTCGGCTATTAAAAATGTGATTATCAATTTTAAATGGCACTTGTATATATGTATTTTTTTTTAATTTTTACTGTGCTAAATTTTGACTGCTTGAATCTTACTTTCAGGCTGGTCAACTAAATTTAAACTTTCACGAAAAGCAGTTTTTTGAGAAACATTGTATTGTGTTAGCATTGTTGTATAACAACCAAATGATTGTGACATCTGTAATGCATAAGCTTGTGCATTGTGTATAGGTACATAGTAGATATAAATAAAGACTAAATTGGAGCATGAAATATGTTAACATAATTCAAACACGTTGTGTGTGTGTGTGTGTGTGTGTGTGTGGCCCTCAGTAGTGAAAATGAATAATGCATGGAATTCAAATGGGATTATAGAGAAATATTGACAGTTCTACTGTACAATCACTCAGCTTTGAATTCTTGCCATGTTGTGTGATGTAAACAGCGAAGAAATTCAGTTCTCAACCGCCAAACATGTAGTCCTATTGATATAAACAGCTGGATACATTTCATATTTTCCTTTGATGCTGTCTCGCACAGTTTGCGCCATTTAACTCATTTGCCTTTGGCAGAGGACCACACAGTCTGTCAGTCACTCATAAGTAAGCTGCAGGGAGTAAGAGTTTGGACTTTGCAACAGAATAAAAGACTAGCTTTGTCTGTGGTAGGGAGCCAGAACACTGCTTGAGTCAGGCAGGGATGGCCAAAGTGTCCTGTTTGATATGGCTATGATGCTGACTGTGAAATATTTGTTGGTGTATGGGCATGCATACACACACACATAATGTTCATAGACACACACCTGCATTGTGTCTTGATAATGTAGTGCCATCTGCAAGGACTCCTCCAACTTTTTCTGACATTCGCTCCACAGTTTGCTCAAGTTGTTCCATGTGCAATAAAGCTTGAGGACATCAAACACACAAGGTTTTAAGTTAGTCAACACAACATTATGAGTTTAAAATGATATTATTAAATGTATTTCTTACTTCATCCAGGCTCTTTGTGACATCTGGCTTGTCCGTATCTCCACATGCAGACATAAGATCCATTCCCAGAACACCAAGAGTGTCCAGATCTCCCTGTAAACCGTCAATATCCTCCCTGAGAGTCTGTAAGTTAGAAAGGTGGAAAAGGTTATATAGTGTCTTTTATTTGTGGGTTTCTCATACATGACTCTTCCAAGAGCTTCCAGACAAACCTGCATGGTTTCAAGGCTCTGGCGGATTGTTTCGGAATCTGTTCGACTAGCATTGAGATCCAAGACTGCCTGCTGAGCATCATTGAGAGCAGCCGTGACATCGCTGACATCGCTCCAGAACTTCAAGGCAAGATCCAAGAGTTTGAGCAGCCAGCTTTCCCTCTCCTGGACCTGAGTGTGTGTCTCATCCCACAGCTGGGACAGACTGGACACTCGCTCCTGGATTGCTAAGATATAACAAGGATAGAGCTTGGAATCTGCTGTTTTCCCACATTGCTACTTGTAGCCCAACATGTGCAGATATCTGCATATAAATAATACAATTTCGAAGAAGATTGGGACATTACCTGTCCCAACAGATCCATCACCAGCAGCCTGTGTGTTAGCTAGCAGCTCATCTGCCTGAGTCTTCACACTGCCAAGGCCCAGCTCCAGCTTGGACAGCTCAGCCAGGGTTTGCTTGTTGTCCTGCAGCTGCTCCTGGATCCTGGGAGTGAGTCCTTGAAGAGACGTGGGAGTCTGTATGCGACTGCGCAGGCGATCAAGACTTTCTCTGATAAGGGTCATCCTCTCATTCAGCTATAGACACAAGAAAACATATCAAGTTTGTGGAAAACTGCAAAGTGTGTAACATTTAATGCATGATCCATTCATTCATACCTGCGTGAATCGAGGCAATGACTCCTCAAGTAGGTTAGCAGTCTCTCTGACCCGGTCTCTGATGGCTCTGTGCTGCTCCTCAGCCTCTGTAGCCTTCCGACAGAACTCATCCCCTTGAATGGAGTTCAGTTCTGACAAGCGTTTCGCCACAGAGCATAAGCGTGCAATCAGGGGTTTGTGTTCTGCTATAGACTCCCTCAGACCCTAAGCAGAAGAGAGATAAAAAGATACGTTTAATCACAATTACAGATTTTCCAATACCACATTTTCCTTCTCAATACCAACTCTGATGCCTGAACTCGTGCATGAGGAAGCAAGTAACACATGTTGTTCCTGTGTACTGGATCTGTGCAAGGGCTTGTGCTCTCAATGATGCCCGATCCAGCATTTTAGGCTGTATCAGCTGTATTTCCGACTGACATTGATATTGGAACACCTCAAATAACAACGTGGAAAGCAGATTTTTTTTCAGTAAGAACCTGAATTGAGTTTAATCCCTAAAGAGGGTAGAGAAATTTGAAGCCACTTTTCACTTTTAGTCATACCTGACAAAACTGTAATGCCATTGTAGTGTGCAGGTGGAAAGCTAACCCTGTCGAGAGGTAGATAACCTTAATGAACTGTAATTGAACAGAATAGCTCATTCACCTAGAGGAAACTAGTGGCAGACTGTGAAGTATAAAAGGACCTCTTTGTTGAACTGGACAAAAAAGGTATGATAAAAAAGAGAAAAGCTGGCACTCTAATCCGAAGAGGCAGGTTTCTTGTACCTGTAAGAGATCCTGTTGTTCCCGGAATGCCTCATAGCTAATTGTGCTCAGGGAAAGCTGGCCAATTAGGGTTTGAGTTTCTTCAAGCCAGGGCGAAACCTCGGTGAGGCTCTCTGAGAATTGGAGAAGAAGCGACTGGGCGTGCTCGAGCTGCAGGACCACGTGGGAATTGGTGGCTGAGGTGGTGTTGCATTGTTCCTGTAAGGCCTCAAGTGGGGTCTGCATGGAAGACGTGACAGTAAAATAAATACCTTCAAAATACATTTGTTTACATTTTCAGTAAGTCGGTTGCATGAAATGAAGCATGGAAAATAACCTGCAAATCGATTGTTTCTCCTTCATCACTGTATGTCAGCAGGATCTCAGCAATCTTCACCATCTTCTCAATGTTGAATCTGTGCTGGAGAATCTCCACTGCCAAAATCTGTTCAGGTGATACACTGAGTTACATTTACTTAAATTCATTTCTAAAATGTCAAACCTTAGGAATAACACAATAACCGCAAATAACACAAACATGTCATGTTTTTATTTCAAAGTGGGAAACCATTTATTTAGTTCATTAGTAAACTGTGTTTAATGCCCCAACCTTCTGCTCATAGAGCTGCTCTGCTATGAGATCTGGATCCAGATGAATGGTTTTCAGCTTTTCAAGACTCAGCGCTGTCTCTCTGAACCAAGCCATCTCCTTCACCACTGCCTGTTCCAGCTGAAGAGAATATATATGTATGTTAGCAGAGCATTAATAAGATATAATATATGACACAATACTGCATATACTGAAACATGACACAATCATTTCTGAACCTACCACTTGGTAGCACATACTGACAGTAACATCATTTTGGGTTATAAATATATATTTTTTAATAAATAATCTAATTTAAATTCAAATTAACTCAAATAATAGAATGGGTTTATAAATGATAGCAGCCCTGCTAAAGCATCAACATTACCCTCTGTCTCTCAGCTGCACATAGTACTGCATCTCCAGCATGTGTCTGTGCTCCTGCTGCCCCCAGGAGCTCCCTCTCGATGCGGCCCAGCCACAGGTGGAGGTCCTCCTGGCTGGAGGTACAGCGGCTGGAGGCCTCCAGGGCCTGCTCCAGTCTCTGTAGCACATCCAGACTGCTTAGACTCAGCACAGAGCAGCGGATACGCAGGGCGTCCATCTTCTCCTGCACCTGCTGGGCTTCCTCCTCTGAAACACAGGACAAATCACAAACATTAGGCAAATCAGCAGTCACTAGGTAAGACTAATATCTTTATGCAGACATTGACATATTAAAAATTTATGTTTTTAGGGTTGATAACCTTATGTAGTAAACATTACCTGAAACTGCTTCCATTAAATCATGTCCTGACTTTTGTATTTTTCCCAGCTCAGTCGTTTTGACTTGAATCTCTTCAACAACAGCCTAAAAGAAAATAAAAGAATGTCAGAGTTATAAATCTCTTCTCAAACAGGCCAATGCACATTTACTGTACTGAACATGCAGTTGAACCATACATGGTAGATTTCCAACCTTGGCCCTGTCTGTGGCCTCTGGGAGATGCAGCATCACTCTCTCTGCGTTCCGTAGTTCAGCTAAGGTCTGTTCCACAGATATGAGCCATTGCTGCAAGCTGTCTACTCCTTCCTGGAAGAGCTGGGCCCTGGGCAGAATGACTTCCAGACTTGCTCTCCTGCCAACAACAGAAATGTCAGTTGATTGTTACCATCGGTGTGTAAGAATTGTATCATGTGGTAACCCTTGCCATATGTAAATGTAGCTGACCTTTGCTCTGCTGCCAGCAGTAAGGCCTCCCACTTCTGTTTGAGAGAGGAGAGCTTGATCTTTTCCTGCTCCCCCTCCTCTCCTGGGTGGGCCTCCACGAGCCGAGGGCCCTCCAACATCATGGAGTCCATACTACGCCTTCGGTCTGTTAGGAGGCGCTGCAGTAGCTGTAAAACAACAGAATGCGTTCAGGTAAAGCCATACTTCATCAAATTAAAAAGGCTTTATAGATGGAGGAGTCTATAATATTTACCCCTGCATGTATGAAGACAAAAGATTCAAGAATAAGGACAAGTGATAAATATCTCAAAATCAAATCAGTTCTCATCAGTAATAAAGAAAATGTTTACCCTATATTTGAGGTTAAATTTCAGAGAAATTACATCACTTGCAGTAAGAATTAACATTTATCAAAGCCCCATTCTTGTTTTTTCTTCCTGTGGGTCAATGTGGAGAAAGCCCTGTCTCATGTGTCAAGCTTACATTGTCAAGAGGCAGGCAGGTTTCACCTCATCCAAAGAGCTCACAATGGGTGTGATTACAGCTGAAAGGTGAGAGACTCCCCTGCTTTTTTCATACCCCCAGGGCATGTTCACAAAGACTTACTGAAGCTCATTGTAGCTATGAACACCACCCATTCACCACTGAAAAGAACTGAATTTATATTATAAAGGAAGCAGTTGAGCATATTCCATGGCCTCAGCCCACCTTTTCTATAGGTAAACCTTTCAGGTGTATTCCCAACACTACAGTGCTTCAAAGAGGTTTTTTCGGAACAAGAAATGAGGTGATGTGATGTTGGTGATAACATACCTTTTGTTCTTGGAGCTGTGCTTTCACCACTTTGACCTCTGAAGATGGGGGTTTCTGGTTGGCTGTGAGCTCCTCTATCTCACAGACCCATGTGAGCAAAGCGTCCAGGTTTTGGAGACAAGTCTCAGAATCTGTTGACGCGTCCCTCAGTGCCAAGGCAGATCTTGTTCCCTTTAGAAAACCATAAAGTATTACAAATCAAAGTTCCAGCCAGGCCCCTTCTTGACAAGATATCATGTCATTACCATTAAAATGAAAATAGTGTTAGCAAATGACCACAGGTGAAACAGGACATGTTTTAATGTCACAGCATAAGGAGACATACCCTCCATCTATCCAGGCTGGAATCCTGGTCTGAGCTTGAGTGTCCATCACTTTGAAGCTGCAAAATAAAGACAGCCAGCATGACTTTTCAATTTTTAAAGTCAATGTTTAAAAAAGACCTACCACAATGTGAGAAAGACAAAACATTGCTTTGAAAGAAACAGCCAAGGTGGAATTTTAAGTTCAGATGAGAAGAGGAAAGGATGAAATGGAAATACAGATGAGATTTGTCGTATTTGAAAGTTGGTATTTTTATCAACCTCAGCGAGTTCCTCGGCGACACCATTCAGGACTCTAACAGTTCTGGTGATTATGGGGTCCCCTCCCTTATCTCCAGACGGATACTCTGTCACTTCCACGATTTCGGTTACGGTCGTCTCCGTCACCTCCGTCACTTCTGTAACCTCCCGTGATGCCAGAGTCTTCCAGGACCAGGGGCTTCCTTCCCTGGAGTCTCTTCTCTGGAAGCTGGCCCTCCTCTCTGCAGTGTTCTTGTCCGGTTGAGCCAAGGGGGATCTGGTATACTCTGGAGGCACTGTTATCCTTGTAAGTGTCCCATTGCGGGATGTTTTTATTGGAGAAGGGGTACCGTACCAAGCATTATCCAGAGTACTGGTGCTCCTTATTGTGGAGGCAGGAGAGCTGCGGAGGGGTTTATCCGAAATGGGAGTGTGAGCTCCCTCCTCTCTCTTATGATCAATTTCCTGTGCCTCCTTGTCTCTCTCCACCTCTCCTCCCTTGTTTGCATCCTCCGTTGCTTTGTCTTTGACAGCATCCACTTCCGGTTTGGCCTCCCCATGTTGCTCCGGGGGCTGCCACTCTCTTCGTCGTTGGTAGCACTCCTTCAGGAAGTCCTCATCTGACCTCACATGCTTGGACTTCTGGCCCAGGCAGCTGGGCCGACTGATGAGGTTACCCATAATCCTTCAGCCCAGAGGCTAGTGAGGTAATAGGTGAGGTAAGGCCCCTCGGCCATGCATGCGGAAGATCCTTCAGCTACCTAAAATAAGACAAGGGGGCTCTGGGTCATCATGCAGTGAACAAGTTAAATCAACAACATATACTATTGATCTTTGTGTCAAAGCACATCTTCCCTGTCACTAAGTACCCCTTGCCACAGAAAACAGCTATGAGACAAAATGAACCAGTCTCTCAGATCCTTTATTTGCAAAATTTCAGTGCCAACTTTGCCCTTTTCTTGGCACTGAAAGACCAGAGGGAACTGCAGCAGAGATACTTGGCCTGGATATTCCCTATCCCTTTGTCTTCCTTTAGACCACATACACACATGCTCCCCATCTATCTCACATCACCAACTGAAATATTCTGGGCTTAGAAATCAATGTGACAGGCTTGTCGAGGATCCCACTGTTGAGCCTGGCACGCAGACCCGGTGGCAAACAGCCAGCTCTTTCTCTCACTCAGCCTGGACCAGTCCTGGGAAACCCGCTAAGGATCTGATCAAATATGACAGCCATAAAAACGCAGACACCGCCTCATTTCTCAGGGGTGACAATAAGAGGGGGGTAGGAACATAGAGTGGCAAGGGGGCAGAGGGGGGGTGTTAGGAAAACAGCAGTAATCAACAGTGTATCTTCATGTGGACTATAAAATGATGGTGTTTTCGTGGAAAAAAGCAAAAGTAAATGCTTTTCCATAAAGATTGACCGTTGTATACAGGGCTTTTCTCTCATTACTACACCACTGAATGAAACTGTTTTACCTTTATTTTGCCAGGAAGCCCCATTGAGATCAAAAATCTTTTCCAAAAGAGACCTCGCCCAGGTAGCAGCCATACAAAATCACAACATATCATCAACATATTATTTGACCAAAATGAATAAATTGCTGAAGAGACTCTCATTGGCAGTGACAATTTCAAACTGTGTCAAACCATCTGCTTCCCCCTCATCTCAGTGCCCTTATTGTTTTGACAGAAGGGTGAAAGGTGAATGTAATTATCTTGGTCTAGAGGAGCTGAGGTGAGCTCATCAGGAGATCACAGGGAGGGTTCCTCTCGAGGCTTGGTCCTCCCTCTGAGGCGGGGCTGGACTGGTCCATTCAGAATTACACAGGTCACCTCAGGTCGTGCTTGGTGACTAAAGATCTGTGGGGGGGCTAATATGGGTCAACAAATGGGAAATTGGGATGTTGCCTCCTCAAACTACTGAGAAGGGTCTTTTTTCTGCTTTGCTTTTTTCTGCTGGATTTATTATGCTGCTGGGTGCAGTTACATGTAACATTCATGCTGTCGGCTGACAAGATTATGCTGAATATGCAGCTCTCTTATCTTTGCCAGTGGTTGGACACAAAGACAATGTGTAGCCAAGGAGAACTCCACATTGTGCTACTGTCAATATCCACCCCATATTTCAATTAAATATAATTTGTGTCTCTCCCAAATACGAAACTAATTCTAATAATGACATATCAAGGCTTTTAACTAAATGAGAATCCAAAAAATGACCTAGCTGGATATGATGGCTCCATGTGCATTAGGCTAGTAATTACCTACATCATGCATGTCTCTGTAGAGCAGATGATGCAGTCAATGGAACCACAGGGGAGAACACAGTTCAGATCAGAGAGTGGTGCCCAGACAAAAGCCCTAGCCTCAAGATCAATGATTACCCAGTTAGCTCAGATCACTGCCCAGCGGTCTCCAGAGGAGGGCAGAGAGAGTGTCTGTGGCCGTGTTCATACTGTATGGGTTAACAATTCGAGATAGTGGGTGTGCCGTGTCTGGTTACTGCAGCACATGTGTGGCCGTTTGCTAAATTACACAGTTTCCTCTACAGTGATCTCACTGTGGAGCACTGAATGTAAGGATATGCTGAGTAGTCTCATTAGGGGCGCACATGGCACACTACCAGGGAGATATTAAAATAAAAGCATAAATGTATTTTTAGTATGTCTACTAGATCGGGCCTCCCAGACACTTATATACAACATAATTTTCATAAAAGGCATAATTTTGTATCATTAAAGAATTTAAAAATGCCGTGACCTACATTATTCTACAATCAAAGCAAACTGAGAAACCCTCTCAAAATGCCTCAAGCATTTATTTAATATGCACCTCTCACTTTCTACCATAATGATACTAGAAAGAGAACCAGGGAACCACTCTCATACTGCGAATGACCTACCCATCCCATTACTTAACCTATTTTGAAATGGCCCTTAATTCTGACCAGCCCTTTCTCTGCTCTCAACACTGATTTATGATACATGACCGCAGTCCATTTCCTGATGAATTTAATTACAACCATAGTAAAGGGGCTTTTCCATGCAAATTACATAGGAAGAAATATACTAATAATTTTTTTGAACGCTTTGCTTTCGCATATCAAGTCCAATTCTTATCTTAATTCCAAGATGGGAGACACGTGTATGTGTCTATACTCAACACCTCACATATTATAAAAAAAATACTGTGCAAAAAATCTAATGTTTGTCTTAAGTATTGCATTTATTGACTTGAAACAAGAAGCATTGAATGGGTGGGTTTGTAATTAGTAGCAAAACAATAATCATAAATCACAACAGTAGAGCGCCATAATGTTGTGTCACTGCTGTACGCCTGCCTCTGCTAAGGGAGGTCCTGAAGTAGTAATCATGGTAGTGGTCCCTAATCAAGGATGGCAGCTGTGCATTCACCCATGAGACTCATAACATCTTAGGGTGGATATTGTACAAGGTCACACGTTCATCTCAAAGACAGCCGTCTAAAAGTGCAACACTAAGCTACAGTCAAATGTCAGCATGGCTTTGGCAAAATGGATCGTTCCTTAAAATGGTCATGCCTACTGAGCTATGTTCAAATGTTTAATAAGGATTATGAAATAAAGAAATCCAAGCAGCTAAGAGACTGTTTACAAAAAAACAAACTGTTGAATTCAATAAAAATATACTTACATCAGAATGATCCATTCACACTGATGTTGTCTCTACTGGTATATTTCATTGCCTGCTCCATTTGTATTTGAAATTTGGTTATAATAAGTGAAGATCCCCCAGTCACTACTCATCTTCTGTCACATGGCTCCCTCAATCACAAAGTCCAAACTAAACTCTCCCTGAGCCAATCCTGGGTTACTGGCAGTTTTGGCGGTTTGAAGCTTACGTGAACCACACTTACCCTGAATCACAGTTGAGCCAAACAGCATGAGTAAAGGAATCCAGCCAGTCCTCAATCACCATTCAAAAAGGAGAGAAAAAAAATCCAGCTTTGTTTGAGCATCCTTTGAACGGCCTCCCAGCTCCAACATCCCAAACATGAACACTCCTCACACACACATGCATACTCCGTCCAACGCACACTCAATCAAGTCCACTCATTCACACATGCTCACATACAAACACACTTTCTAAACACACTCACACATGCCCTGATAACTCATGCTTTTCCGTTGCCCACAGTCACAGGCAAACAATGTCCTCCTCTCCCCTCGCAGTGCACCCCTCCCCTCCCCTCACTTCACTTCTCCTCCCACCAGCTCTGCTCCTCTCCCTTTCTTCTTTGTTGTGGGAGCTGTGATAGAGGAATTCCTTCCTTGTTAACGCCGCCGATGGGATAGTGCGCCCAGATGGAGACAATGTATTCCAACGGCTCAGTTGAACTCCCACAGTTCCCAGCCAAGAGCAGTTTTCACATTGAGGTCAGATTGAGCCAGTTCCATATAACGGCGAGGCGGTGGCATTCTCACCAGCGCCGCTGCTGCTCCTGCTGCTGCTCAGGTTGCTCCTGTACCAGGCAGCTAGGCGGCAAAGTGCCCCCTTTACCTTCCCCAAGCTTTTTTCTTCTCTCACTCTCTTCCCCCCTCTCATCCAACAAAGCCCCTCCTCTGGGCCTGACTGTGGCTCAAAAACTCCATGCTGCTTCTGCTTGAAAAATGAGATGGGTGGGGGGCAAAAAAAGGAGAGTTTTCTAAAGACCCCTGGGCCGCCCTCGGAACATTCACATGTTAAGTGACAGCTGCCTCAGTCCATTCCTTCTCTCGATGGCGAGGGAGAGAAGTGCAGGCTACAAAAGAAGAGACCCACACCCACCCTGCTACCCACCCACTCACTCATTCACCCCCCAACCCCCTTGCAGTCCCCTCTTCCCCATTCAGAGCCAGTGCAGCAGTCTCCACAGCAGCAACAAAGACGACTAATTACTGTAAAACATCTCAGATTACTTTTCAACTCAGTTCCAGCCATTGCAACCCCGGCACATAAACAAAGAGGGTGGAAGCAAACACACACACACACAAAAATAGAGCGCAATGGGAAGATAATACAAAGTCCTTTCTCTGCTTTTGGCATGGGAAAGCCAAGGAAGGACCCCTATGGTGAAATTCTATCATGCCCTATTTCAGTAAGTCAAAATATTTGCCTTAGAAATGCAGAGCACCAAGTAAAGTGTATGCAAACACCATTACAGCTACATTTACTCCCATTTGTAGTAAACAAGTATTTGCTTATTGATGCTCATTTGGACATAAACTATGGGATTAATACTTGTTTTAATACACTAGAAACATGTCTCTGGAAATGATGTTGCGTGCAGGTGCACTTTTACCAAATAGAAGCGTGCATACAGGTGACTGTCTCACAAAGAGTGTTTACGCCCCAAATCCTGCCCTCTGTAGTCATTTCCTTCTGTCTCTCTCCAGCCAACCAAATAATCAACCAGTCGACTGATCCACCAAATGCGTGCATGGATGTACAGTACACACACCCACACACTGTCTCTCACACAGTGTCGCCAAAGAACATACAGCCTCCTCCCTTATCAGGGTCACTCATTGAGTGTTAGGATGAAAGGAGAGCACATCTGAAGGAAGACAAACCTTGCTATTGACTCTTCAGTTATCAAAAGCATCTATTTCACATTTTTGTGCTCTCTCTTTTTACATAAAATATATCATTTGTCTGTATTTGATCTTTTAGCCAGTGCATTCACAAATGATATGAGTAGATGGAATGTTGATGTGCCTTTCTGCTTGCATTCCCCTGCGCAAGTACATATATCACTTCATAAAATATCATAAAATCAATACTACTTACACTCATGTAAAGTGCCTTCTGTGTTACATGTGAGTGGAATTGTCTTTGAACCTGTCAATGCAAATTGGTTTATTCAGCATCAGATGTGTGCCGAGTCCTGATTTATTCAGGCTGGGCCGGAGGATCATGATGTCACTCTGTTAACAAAGTCCTAAGTCCAGTATATTCTGTAGGATCTTAATGCACAATTTGTACTTTTCAGAATTTAAAAACCCACTGTGGTTCAAACAAAAATAACAGTTTTGTTATTTTACTGTCATCTAACCAAAATAGAAGAAGTCCTCGGTTTATGATTTTTCTTGAGAACCATTCCTCTGATCAACTTAAAAGTAAATGCGTGTATTTCTGATAACCCACTGAAGTGCAGGGTCGAGTGCAAGCTCTGGAGATCTACGGGACATACAGTATTTATCAGTAGTGAATTATGTACATCATTTGGATTTATTGAGAGGGGACTCCTACTGTGATGAGGCTCTGCAACCACCAGTGAAGGTTAACTTTTGAATAATTACATGTGGGTGTTCAGAACATTTTCTTCCAGTTGTCATACACTGTCAATTAATTTAAACTGCTGAAATCTAAAAATATGTCTAGCGCAGGTCATGTTATTGTCCATATACATTCAACAGCATTCGAAACCTCAATGGGTGCCAGGCCATTTTTCCATCATCCTTTATTCTTCTCCATTTATTTAACCAAGTGTTTTTTGTGCCTAAACCTAACAATTCCTTAACCACAATTCTTTCAAAAGCATGTTGGCAGTCACTGGACTCCAGTGTGTATTTTTGGGACTACTGGGCCGCCACCAATGAGATGT
The DNA here is from genome assembly GCA_903364295.1 of Serranus cabrilla. Classification (NCBI taxonomy): domain Eukaryota; kingdom Metazoa; phylum Chordata; class Actinopteri; order Perciformes; family Serranidae; genus Serranus; species Serranus cabrilla. The sequence continues at coordinate 351,744 of CAFUXE010000420.1, read as the reverse complement.
CGCAACAATGAGCAGTCCCCGATGAATGCGCACATGGTGTTGGTGGTGAAAATATGCTTTTAATTCTGCTTTGAAACTTCTTCAGGTTCCAGAGCAATCCACAGCCCCTTACATTACTGTCCCAGTTACGACCCACACCTCCCCCTTCAACCCTAATTTATGCAAATACTGGGAAAAAACAAAGGCAAAGAAAAAAGAAAACTGAATATGCCTGTCACTGTGGCCGATGAGAGAAGGAGTGAATTGAATAGAATGACCCCTGTGGGGTCAAGTTATTTAACCCCTGAGTACTCCAGTGCTGATGCAAGAGTTCCCAGTCTCGCCTGAGTTACACCACAAAAGACATCCTGGATCTTGCAATCTTGGAGATGTACACAGTAGTACAAAACCAAGGAAGCATACATTATTAACACCTTAAGCTGACTAGACAACTGAAAAAGTGCACAAACTCATACATAGCTGTTTCTTTGGGTCACTTGGAGAGCTAATGTCTTTAGCTGTGTAATGAGCGAGTAAGGGCCACATTCCCCGTCCCCCCTTTCTTTATCTAAAAGGAGCTGGCAGGGATGAGGCACCACTTTTCCAGGAAGACATTGTTGTCAAACCATGACACCTGATCCCAGCTTTCAGCATCCTCCATTCCCCTCTGTACTAATTAAATGAATTTGCCAAAAATCTCTCCTCTCCATTTCATGCTAGGTGCACATGGAGCTTGCACACAGTTCTTAAAAAGACGAGAGCTGATGTGGTTAAAGAGCAGCTGGCACGCCGAGCTATGCTGTGATGCAATAAGCTGCTACTGGCGGCAAGAACGGAAGCTCATCTTTCAATAAGCAGCCCTCATTATGCTCCCAAAATGCATGTGTTAATGGAGTGGACACAGCTTGGGAGATGGAATAAAGTTTCCAAAATTAATGTGATTCCAAATTAGCATCCAATTGGAGCCTAAATTCGATCACAGATCCCATGTGCCAAAGGACCTGAGAAAAAAAGATTAATTTTACGGATTTGTTTCCCCCCTCCTCTGCTATCTCAACCTCTCTGCTGCCTTCAAATTAAATAAGACCTCAATGGCTCCTCTACAGCACATGGTAATTAGCCCTCTTCATGAGAAATGAAAAAAAGAGGGGGTCCCTTTTAAGGGTCAAACCAGAAGCACCATTCAGCATGCACACTGTCATTTATCACCAAAAGAGGTTGCTTCCAAGAAAAGTGGATGAAAGGCTGATGGGCTTCCCCACTGGGTTGCCTGGGCTCTGCTGCGCTGCCTGGATGCTGGAAATCACAGTCATGTGTGAGACACGGATTTTATCCAATTGGGAATGGAGGAGCTCAACTCATCATCAGCTCTGTATTTGATTCAACTGCTCCCAGGAAGAGAGGATTTACCGCCATAAGTCCACATTTTCAGTGGAGCACAGGAAGGAAGGGCAATAAAGGGAGGGGCCCCACACTGCCATTAACCCTGATAAAGTGTGTGAATCAAAACATCTCTTATGGGAGAGATTACTTAAAGTGCTATAAAATGAAAATCAATTTGACACAGAAAAAAACTGTGAACTGGGTGTGGTATTTATCTCAACTTAAGTCTAGAAAGAACAAGTTTACTTTATGGCCACCCTGGCATCCCTCAGCTTTCATTTGTCTTATAAGTGATTCACAGCAATGAAAACAAGCCCCCTTTTTTCTTTAAAGGTTATGACAGCGTCAGAGAGCAGTGATGCTGTTTGCTGGCTGTCAGACACAGAGAGGAGAGGATAATGGGCTGTGATCTCTCACCCCTCTTCCTGGGCCTGTTTGTAAGTTGTGTTTACACGGCGTATTTGGGATGCAGCATCTGCCACAGGCCCAGGGAGACCAGGGACCTTTAAGACACAGAGAGTCTTTATCCACAAGAGCCTCACCGGCAGGGGGGCAGGGAAGTAGAAAGAAGAACTTTTGACCTTAACTTGAATGTCAATGTGAAAAGATGTCATTTTGACATGTCACTGTCATCATATTCTGACAGAAGAAAATGGCTGACAAGTTTACCAATACTTAGTTTTCGTCATTACCATGCAATTGGATTGGCACATTATGAAGACTTGCCACACTTTATTCTTTTGTTGATAAACTAGATTATTAGTAAATTACACAGCGGGCCACTTATCCAAAAAGGAGGCACGTATACTTCCAGACCATTTGAGAACCTCACTAATAATCAGATAAGCATCTTGACCAAATGACATTCTGCCAGTCCTCAGGTATTAATTTAAAGATATTCTATAAACTGTATACTTACCTTAATTCTACCAACTAAGGTACCAACTGACCAGTGATCATAGATCATAGATGCTCCATTCTCTCGTTCCAGGGGTACCCAGTCATTAATCATTTTTAAGGAAACAGATACAGATACAGCAGAGAGATTTCCTAATGTACTCCCTCTATTTCCCTTTTACATAAAATACAAATTAACTCTACTTTTACTAAAATAACTATTTAGGGTTTTTTTCTTCCAGATGATGCACTCCGTAACTAATAATATTTTGTGAAGTAAGTTTACATTTTACTTCACTTTGATAGCTGTTTGTTGCAGTAGTATTTTCTTAGGGTAATCGGTAGATCGAGGGTAAAGCTTTTGTTTTTCCTGGGAAACAGCAGTGGACAAAAGATTCCCACTACAACGTCCATTCAGTATCTGTTTTGGAGCTTTTGATCCTATAATACGATCTAATTAAATAAGCCTTTCTTCAAATATATGTGAAACTCCATAAAGAAGACTGTTTGATACAACTGGAGCAGCTTCTGAAATGACCTTGTGGAATTGCAACTGTGATAGGAAATTATATATCAAGTACTGGATATATCCTCTGCTATAAATGTTGCATCAGCTAACGTCAAGGTTTTGTAGGAGATAATGATTTTGTCTTTCAGTTCTTTTCATATTTAGGCCTTCCTGGTCCATAAAGTATGAATTCACAAATTGACTGGTATTTCATTTTAAATGGCTGATTATATTCATGCGTGACAACCTCCAATTTGCGGGTCATATATATCCCAGTGATTACAGGGAAAACAGTTTAAGATGTGTCAGTGCTTGCCTTGTGTTAAGGAGCAGGTGTGTGTCTCTCCTGTGTATTGTGGAAGGGTCTGTACATGGGGGGCTGCTGAGGGATGTCCTCATTCATGCAGCTAACTAACGAGTCCCTCAGGCCCAGACTGAAACCAGCAGTGCAGCAGACTAACAGCATTACCATGACAAAGGTCTGTGGTCGGATGCAGCTTGATAAAGGCATGGTAGAGATAAAAAGACACCCCGTTATTTCACACACTCTCATTGGGGGTCAGACTAAAGCTCTCCAAAGCAGTTGACGTGATAAGACATGCCTGTGCATCTTACACACCAGTCCCCGGGGAAACAGGAGCTTTATTCAAATGGAGACAAAATGTAACATGGAAAAAGAATTTTTAACTAACAAGAATTTCCTCTGTTGACGAATGTTTTCTCTTCATGTGATGGTAATCAGTTGTTTTTTTCAAAGGTCATACGGGTTCAAACATAGATCGTATTTTGTCTCTTGGCTCTTTTTAACCACACAATCTATTAATGGCTCAAACATTCAGTCAGTACAATTGAACACGTCTACTTCAATAGACCATATAACTAAATCAACCAAAACCAGTTTTTACTATCACAATAAAAACATCAAAACACTCTCGACCCTTTTGTGTTATTGATTCACAGTTCACTGAAGAAGGTGCAGTCACCCTTCACTAAGGATATTTAAATAAATTATAACCTCTCCATCTTGCTGCACTACAGAGCAAAAACATGTTGATGCTTTGTGCCAGAATGGTTTTCAGTTGGTGCTGTTCAATAGATAAATGTTTCTTATCTGAACACTGAATTCATTCTTTCGGTCCCAATGAACATTGGCTGGTGAGATAAGACATAATGCTACTGTTTCATTGTTCCATTGTGAGGATTTGCAATATTAAGTCAGTAAAATCCAAGCAGCAACATCTGGGTGTGAAAAGTGAAGCCAATGCATCATTGCCTTAATCCTGCATTCTTTCTAATGGCCAGCACGTCACGAATTATGGTCTAATTTTAAAAATTAAGATTTTTCTTCAATAAAATTAATTTTCATATTATAATTATTATCTCATATTGAGTAAAATAGATGATAAAGCGGGGAATGCTTTTGGATGTAGCTATCTTGTGATTGACAGATTGCTATCACGACGCATTGTGTGTTGTCGTCAGAGAACTTTGAGCCTTTCATGGTGTGTTGTCACTTCATGAATATTAAATGTAACATTTAGATTGTCTAAAAATATCTCCTTCAGTGTTCCATTGTACTATAAGCCACCGAAAGGACTCATTTATGCTCAAGATTCTGACAGAATCTTGCATTTGTACCCTGCAGTTACTCTGTTTGTATTTCTGCTAATTTTCTGAAATCTTAGACATGAAATGGAGCGATACCACCATCATCATCTGGGACAAGTAGAGAATATTATAATTGAGACAGGACCATAGGACAACACGAAGAACGTTTAAGATCTGTTAACACAATCGTGACAAATCTTTGAACAAATATTGGTATAAATGGTTGCATGACAAAATCTACAGTCGGTGTTCAATAAATGCCTCTATAGTCAAATTTGAGTGCTCTTACCAAAAAGACCCCACTTTTCTTTTTTCTGCCCCGCTTGCCCCTTCCTCCCCTCTGAGTCTAATGTCTTTTCAGCATGTGTGCTCATGTGTGCAAAGGGCCTCCAGTGCCAAGCACTTCTCGAGCCTGGCTGTCCAGGCCAGGCACAATAGAGCCTGATTCCCCAGTCCCTCTGTCCCCCTGTGGCCTAAAGAAGTCTCCCTGCAGGAGTGGAGGAGGACCACCTCAGTGTCCGTCTGAGTATGTTGGACTTTGAAAAACCTCCCCTATCCCCTTCCTCTTCTCGTAATGCTCAATTAACTTTAGTGTTAGTATACTGACTAGCATGACTCATTGGTTCATTATCCTCTTCTTTCTTCTGTTTTCTGTTGCTCTCTTACCAACATATTCTCAGATAGCATTTACAGGTGCCAGTTTTACTACTGTTAAAATGAGAAAATATCTTAATCTGCATTGATCTCCATAGGGAAAATAGGATGTTGCAGCAAATAATGCAATATTATGGTATAATTACAGGATATTTCACAGGGGAAATGGAGTGGAAACAGAAAATATTTTGTTGGAAAAATCCATTCAACAAGTATAATTAATTTGATCTAATAGGAATATTCATAGATGCAGTAATTTCATCGCAGGCTCAGTAAATCATATCTAAAACAAATCATTAGACAGCATTTTTCTCCATGACCATAGATTCTAAAGCATCTCTGTTACGCATGCTTGCCCTGCACCATGGGGATGGTGGATTATATGAATGAACACAACTCAGTGAATTCATTTGGAGTCACATTCAGATTCCTTCTCTACCCACACTATTACTGTTCAACTAACATTTAGAGTGCAAGTTATTTCAACTTAATGTGCAAGACACCAACCATCTTTAAGTGCAGTCTGTTGGCTCACTATCTCACCTCATAAGGGGCCATTGTAACCCGTCTAGGTTTTCTAGCTATGCTAGGGATGTGGACTGTCTGTCATGTCTGGACCATTTTGGTCAAGGTTGGAATATTTCACCAATTATTGGATGACTTGACTCTTAGAATATCGGATATAATATAAAGAGCGCAATGGTCCGTTCAGGGTGAGCAGGGGCAGGGTCACAAACCCCCAGACCTTGGCCCAGGCGTTCATGTTCTGTGTCAAACAGTCAACATTGTTATTTGAAGTTAACCAAGTTCTGTAATTAAATGTGAAAGTAGTTGTTTCTAAGCCAGAGACTAACCTTAGTCAAGTGATTTTAAAAGTTGTTAAAAGGTAGAAATTTGTATTGAGTCCTGCAACACCTACAATGCCATTACATATTGTAAGGAAATCTTTGTTTTCCACAGAACAAACTGGTTATAGTAGCACCATCTTCAAGTTAATGTTTCCAATACTTTGGTTTATGATCAAACACTTGCAAAACTACAACATCCCAAGCAGCCTTGGCAGTACTTTCTTTTAAATGCTAATCAACAAATATTAGTACGCTATATTCTAAATATTCTGAGAAACTACCATGGTGAACATAATAAACACCTGTTAGCATCAACTTGCTCGCATTAACATTGTGAACATGTTAGCATGCTGATGTTAGTATTCAGCTTAAAGCACCACTGTGGCTAAGTAGGGAGCCACTAGCTCTGCTTTAAGGACACAGTGTGTCTTTGTAGCCTCCAGAACAACTGTAATTGATGGTCATACACAATGAGAGACAGAGAGAGAAAGAGCAGAGGCATGACGGTTGGATTTCTGTCCACATGGGCTAGCTTGGAAGGATGCCAAATGTGTGAAAAGTTTTGTACCAGAAGTTACAATGATAAGGACAATAGAATAAGAAAATGTAGCACTGAGGAGGAGGTTCAGATCAAACACATGGTGGCTTGGGGTTAGGGTTAGGAGCTTTTCTGACAACTTACACATATGAGGTATGGGGAAACAGAAAGAGAGTGAGGGGGACAACAGAAGGCAGACAGACAGTGATCCAACTAACCCTGGGGTCCAGAGGAGGCAGCCTCATCTCCATGCTTTTCAGCCACTGTCTCAGTGCTATGATTTGACCCCTGAACTCACACTGCCATTGACTCAAATCCTCCATGTCTCTCCTGAAACAGAGAGCCAGAAACATATAGTCAGTGAAATGGAACACACACTAAAAAGGCACTCTAAATCAAACCAAACATATGTTATGAATCACTTTATTGATCATTTGCTTATGATTTTATGTTTCTTTGTAGCTTATATTATCATGAACATCACATTTACAGTGGTACAGTGTATTTGTGGAATAATTGTAGTACTCTACTGCAGATGTCTACTTCGATGACAGGAAGCAGACAATTGGGAAAACAGGCACAAGACAAAGTCATGATCTGTACTACAGCAGGAAGAGGTAAAACAAAGCCTTCAAGAACTATTATTCTTATCAAAGGAAAAAATAACCAGAGCTTGGAAAAATATCTCATTAGAGGGGCATCTGCTGTCTCTATGTCTGCTGGGCTGGAACCTTAGTTTTCCTGTTTCACTATGTTTCAATTAGATGTTTTACAGTGTGCTCACTTCTTGATTCATAGCTCTGTCTTTGTATTGCTAGCAGACGCAGCGGTCTATAAAGCTGATACAATTGAGCAACTGTCGTCATAGCCTGTTTGTTTTCTTTTAAACTGACTGTTGGTGGCCACTTTCCATAATGGGTCAAACTCATCTAATAATTACAACCCCCATTTTAAATAAGTTAAAATTCAGATTGAGTGTATATATTTATACAAATGAAATATAAAAGTTTACTAGTTTAAGCATTATCTTGTTTTGTTTGGTATGCAATTGAATGTAGGTCATACAGGATTTGCAACTCAATAGATTCAGTTTATTACCTTTATCCAAACCCTTCCAACTTTTTTGTGATTGAAGTCTGAGCATTTTACGTGCACAGACATTTCATTTTGTCAAAGACAGAGGAAGAATGAATGTGTGAATGAATGAATCTTATACATTATCCTACCCATATCTCTGGTCCTGTGATGTAGGCGTTGGTGACTCAAACAAAGCAGTTTCTTTATCCTGCAGTAAACCGTTGGGGGAAAAAAAAGATATTTGCACCAGTACTTGTGTCCAGTTCTGTACATTCAGCAGCCTTTCACTGTATACAGGGTATGATATTGACAGTGTTTGTACACTTTGTGTTCTTACCTCCCTGTCCCCAGCCTCTGATGCAGGCAGAGCTGGGAGGGAAAGGGTCAGATCAGAGTAGTCAAGGGAGCTGAGTGAAGAATTCTGGGAGGTGAATGCCCCATTTCTTCTGTTGGCAGGCTCCTCCATCAATGCCAGTGGCTAATGTTGGCACATAGAGCAAAATATGTATGCATCTGGTATGAGGGAATGGGGTGTAAATCTGCATCATAACCAGTAATGTCCAGTGGGGAGGTGTATTTAATGATGATCTAAATGATGTCACAGGGTTTATTCTATTGCATGAAGCTAAGACAGGTTCTTCAATGTACTGGTCTATTTTTAGATCCTCAGACTTATGTAAAGAATAAACACAATATACACATTTAGGTGTTTGACTATATTTTGCCAATTTGCATCTGTAATTTGCAGAAAATAATAATAAATAAGATAATGCATTATTTATTTATTTATGTTTAAACATAACATTTCAATAGAATTTCAGCAAAAAGTTTTTATGCAAGTAATAAACCGGGGGAAAATTCATGGTGATATATATGTATTCAAATCTTATAACCTTTCGTGTCTCCCCTTAACCTGAAAAATGCATTACAAAAACAGTAAAGCAAGCACAGACCATAGTGGATTCATAGTATTGCAGGTGTTGGATAATCTGATTCACTTGGCTCATTGGAGGTTGAGTGTATTTTAGCCCAGCAGTGCCCTCATGTGGTTTTTTTTTCTTTACTGATATAGCAATACCGATTTGATGCAGGATATTGGAGGCAATTATCTTTTTTTGCATAATTTTTCTCACTTTCACTTTAAAAATGTATTCAAATGAAAAAAACTATTGAAAAAACTAAATCAGTCTATTATAATAGAATTTCCACTGACTGTTTGAACTTTATTCAGAACAGTATTAAAGACATACTTTGCCTTTTAATAAATTAAGTGTTTCCCACGATTTAGACGTTGCACTAGTACATCTTGTGTTCTTGATACAGTTTACATTTAAATTATTTTGATGAAATGAATAAAAGGGCCCAAAATCTCACAGCAGCTCTGCACAGGTTAGGTGTACATATCGGCATTTCTAGAATGAGCAAATTCAGGGCTTAGCCTAGAAGTCTGTTGGGGGTATCCAGAAGATTTTTCTTTTTTGATAAACTTGATTTTTTATTCTTTTTATGTAGTCTGACATCTAATTCCCATTCAAATAATAAAAAAAAAAAGCAAAAATAAATATCATTCAGATGCATGAATATTGATGGATGAATGACAAGAGGGCCTCTTCAGATCATATTTATTTACAACATAGTGTTAATATTCAAAACATACAACAGAATCCACTCACCACATCATTCAAAGCTAAATCTGCCCCATAAGCAAAATTAACCAGTTAGTTTGTGAATTTATATTTTGCTAAGAATTTAAATCGGCAAAGCTACATCTGCACTTGTCTTTATTATACATTAACATTTCCCCTCAAAAAATCCATTGTAAAGTTAGTGAAACATGCAAGGCAAATGATATATCAAAAACTTGATGAAAACAAAATATAAAGATTTACAGAGGTAAAACACTTTAGAGATACATAACAGAAACACTGAAAAAGAATGAAGCAAAAAAAAAAACTTCAAGCTCTTTTTCAGTTTGTGGCAAAATGTCAACTGCAATGAGTTAATTTGATATAATACATACATTCATGCAATGTGGTGCTGTATAAAACATATCAATTCTCCAAATGTATCTTTTTAGCACTTTGGTAGGGCTGAATTTACAAAGATGTTACAAAAATATGCTAAGTAGCCAAATTATATGAAATAATACACATGTAGATGTGTCTATGATTTAGGAGTGTTCTCTTAAAAAATCAGGATATGGCGACATAAATATCACTATTAGAGTTCAAGTAATAAATATCTGAAAAATGTAATGAATGAAGAGTGTTCCTAGAAAGGTATCCCAAGATGGTGTCAGGTTGATTCAGCCTCAGCTTTCTTCAAATGTGATGTGCAATGGAAGAAAGGACATACTCAATGGCAGATCTAGAAATAAAAGAAAAATAACCAAAAATAAATAAACCGAACCATGAAATGAGAAAAAAACTAGGAAAAAATGCAAAACAAATCTTGAAATGAAAATGACGTGACATTTTTAAAAACAGTTATACACTGTACCTGTGGAAGTGTGTGAGGATGACATGGACTCACAAATCCATCCAGGGGATTGTATGCTCCTGCCAGCTGAGTATCTGTGTTCATATGTTGGATTCTGAGGGAGTGAGGCAGCTGTGAAGAAATAGGAGGAAAAACAACTGTCAATCAGCAGTAATGGGAATTTTTAATAGAATTAGTTATATTATAGATATCACAATGGTAGTGTGTGGAGTAGGGGGAATGGCATAATGAATGTCATATTTTAGGCTCTGAGATGTGACCTAAATCAACTGAAGAAATCAAACAAAGGGAAAACACAAAATGATTTTAACTTACAAGAACCAAAACAACAGGATGCAGGTCTTTATGGGAGAGCAGGATCAAGTCTGACATCATCTTGGGAATAATCAGGAACACTTCACTCATGGTGAACATAAAGAATCTAAAGCTTGGAGTGTGTAAATGAAGGGTGTAATGTAGTCCAAAAGACACAAAAGTTCTCTAAATATAAATGGACATAAGTACAAAATAATGACAGATGTGAAACTGGTTTCAGAATGCTCTGCATAATTTTAATTCTGGAATATCCTCTCAGTGTTGTATTCCTGTAGTGTCTCATTTTGTACTGTCTAACAGGTGTATTCTTACTGGGTTTATTATTTAGTTACCCAGGCAACATTTAACATAAAAACATAACACAAAATCTGTCCATACTCTATACAAACATTCAGAAATGTGAAGGCATCTATGTATTTTCCGTTAAAAACATTAGAACTACGTTGACGTACAGTATCTCATTAAGTAGGACTGTCAAAAAAGATAAAAAATAGACAAATATCCTTGGATTTCAAAGGAATACTGGAAAAATATCTCTGTTTGACATACATACAGTATATATTAGTTTCAGAAAGCTCAAGTATACAACTTTTTAATAAGTGTAAAATGAAAACTATAAAGTCACTTAAAAAACAGCAAAAATGCCATGCTTTGCTTTGAAAAATATAAACTGACTGGTAATTAGTACTAAAGAAAAATAATATTTTGCATATTTAGCAATGCTTAGTTATGTCTCCATATATGAGGAAAATGTTTAGACATCTATCATCAGTATATGAAAAAAAAATCAATAGCCTGGGCAATTCTTGATGTGGGGCAAAATAAATAAATTACAATTTCTTTGTTACTGTAACTTTTTTTTCCTGTGAAAAATGCAACTGTAAATTGTTTTAGTATTGTTGGTTCTTAGACATTTGGGATATTGCTAGGAGCAGAACTAGCTAATCAGAATCTGCGGTTGTAGCCAGATGAAGTGGATGTGAAGGAGGAGGATGAGAAGGTCGTGCTGAAGCCAGCATCAATGCTGCCTCTCCTGGAGCCTGATCGGGATCCTGTTCTTGAGCCAGTCCGGGAGCCATAGTTAGATCCAGGGTTACTGGCATTGTAGGGACTGTAAAGGCCTTTGCTGGACTGAGAGGAAGCCTCCAGGAGCCTTAGGCCAGATCCTTCCTCGACCATGCTTTTGTCCATGGCATCTTTGAAGGAGATTTTCAGTTTGGTTTTTGGACATGTTAGATACTTAGAATAAGCATTGACATCTCTCAGTTTCTGGGCAGTGCGGGCATCAATTGTGCCCTTCCTGATGGATTCATCTAGTGTCACTCTGCCCTCAACATCAGGCTCGATGAGTCCACCAGTCAGATATTGGACCTCAAGGAAACGCTGCCCAGCTTCATAGTACAACCAGCCTTTCTTTAGAGCCTGGGAAGCAGACATCTTTTCTTTAGTTCTGGGGTCTTCAAATCCAAAGAATGCTTTTTGAGCAAGGTTAAGGCGATCGACCATGATTTTATCCACAAGGCCTTTTTCTGTAGCATCGCTGACTGGGAATCTCTCTCCAGTTGAGGGGTCAATTATTCCACCTGTGCAGGCTTGAGCCTCCAACAATCTTTGGCCAGAGATGTTGTCTACCAGGTTTCTGTGTATGGCCTCGGTGACAGACACCTTCTCCAGTGTGTCTATGTCCAATATTCCAGCAATAGGGACAGTCAACTCTGATGGATCATTCCATATCACTGCAGGTGCTTTAATGGAGGGTATGGGGCTCATGGGAGAGGAGTAGGTGGAACCAGTGGTGGAACCAAAGGAGGATGAGCGTGAGCGGAAGCCTCCCATGTTTCCAGAGAGCATGTCTGCAAATTCTGTGATGGATAGGTGTCCAGATCGGTATGTATCAAGGGCCTTCTGATCAATAAGGCCACGTGAAAGGGCATCATCAACATCATATTGTCTCCCTGACCTCCTATCAATGATGACGGACTTGATGGTACCATCAGAGGAGGTCATTGTGATCTCTTCCCATTCACACTCCTGCTCAGCAAGCTCCAGGTAGGTTTGATGGTCAATGAGTCCCTTCCTGTATGCCTCATACACAGTCATTTCTTTGCCGGTTTCTGGGTCTACGATGACAACTCTGCGTTTACGAACAGAGGATTTAGAAGACGTCTTTCTTTCCCGCTTCTTTTCTTTTAATAACAGGAGCACCAGGCCGGTGTCGGGATCAGTGATGCACCTCTCCATGAGCTGGAGGTAGGTCAGGTTTTCCTCGGTGTTGGGATCAAAGAAGCCTTTGGTGTCATCAGATGGATCAGTCAAGATCTCATTCATTTCCTCATCAAAGAATCCACGTTTGTAGGCCACCTCAACTGGCAGACGGTGACTTTCCTCTGGGTCAATGATTCCACCAGTGGCAATCTGGGCTTCCAGGAGACGGATACCATGATCTTTCAAGATAAGCCCCTTTTTCATAGCCTGGAACAGGGAGATTGTCTTGCCCGAGTAAGGATCCCTATAACCAGTCACTGCACGTTCAGCAGAGAGGAGCTTGTCCTTGAATTCGGGACCTACAATTCCCATTCTCACTGCTTCATTGACTGTCAGTTTGAGGTTTTTGATTGGATCAATGACATATCCTGTGGATGCCTGTGCCTCAAGGAGCTCAAAAGCAGTGCCTGGCCTAATCATGTTCTTTTTCATGGCCTGGTAAATTGATAGACGATCTTTTGAGGACTCTAAAAATACACCAGCAATACAGCTTGTGCCCTCAAGGTACCTTGATAGTTTATTGCTAACCTCCTCCACTGAAATAAGACCTTCATTCAGGTCAGTGACAGTCTGCTGGTCAATAATTTGTGAGCGAAGCAGCTCCTCCATCGTGATCTGTTTTCTCAGACCCTTGAACATCAGCCTCTTGTCTCCCAGGGAGAGTAGGCGCAAACCGCCATCCAATTTGCATCTCTTGAGCAGCTGTGCATATGACAAGTCCTCGTTATTAACAGGGTCGGTAAATCCTTTAACGCTGTCACTCAGCTTCTCGTTGGTTTCCTTGTTGATGTATCCTCTTTTCATGGCAATGTCTTCTGGCAAGTGGAACTGGAATTCTGGATCAATAATACCACCAGTGGCAGTTTGGGCCTCCAACATTTTCAGAGCATAATCCTCTGGAACAAGATCTTTTTTCATGGCCTGGAAAAGAGATATGATTTTCCCACTGTATGGATCTTTGTATCCTGTGACTGCTCTCTCTGCTGACAGAAGTTTATCATGGATCTCAGGGCCGACAACACCCTTACGCACAGCTTCGTCAACTGTGAGCGTTTCATTTTGAACTGGATCGACAATGAATCCTGTAGCAGCTTGTGCTTCTAGAAGAGTGAGGGCCAGTTCTGGTTTCATAAAACCTCTCTTCATTGCTTGGTATATGCTTAACTTGGAGCTTGAGTCTGTTGTGACCCCAGCAACACATCCTGTGCCATAGAGATACTGTTTTACACTGGTCATCTCCATGATGTCACGAATGTCCCTCTTGCCCTGTTTAAGGAGGTTGTATGTCTCCAAGTCAATGATGCGGGCATTGTAGAGCTCCTCAATAGTTATCCTTCTCCTGATAGTCTTACATGACAGTGGGCTATCATTTCTGATGATCTCTCTCTGCTCCATGATCTCAATTATGATGATGATCATCCGCTCTTTAGTGATTTTTCCAGCGCGATATTCATCCATGAGCTTCTGCCTCTCTGTCTCTGGAAGCAAGTTTGAGTTCATGATTTCCCAGAGGTTCATTGGTTTATCAGCAAGACCCTCAATTGGAATGTCAATCTGGGTGCTGGTCAAATCACTCTGTGTTTGTTCCTCTGTGTAGAGATATGTCTTCTCAACAACAGTTGGAGACTGAGGTTTTGAGAGTGGAAGGATAAACAGGCCGGTCTCTGGATCTTTATGGCACTTATCTTTCAGCTGTCTGTAGGTAGCTTTCTCGTCTGTTTCTGGGTCGATGAATGCCTTGTTTTCATCAGATGGTTCAGATAGAGTTTTGGCAGTTTCTTTGCTGAAAATGTTCTTCTGGTATGCAACATCAGTTGGGACACGGTGGCTGTTTATAGGATCAATGATTCCTCCACTAACCATTTGTGCCTCAATCAAAGGCATACCATGCTCTTTTGGGATGAGATCTTTTTGCACTGCCTCAAAGAGGGAGATTTTGTTGCCTGTGAATGGATCTTTATAACCAGTGACTGCTTTTTCTGCGGAGAGAAGTTTTTCGTGTAGTTCTGGACCAACAAGACCTGACTTGACTGCCTCGTCTACCGTCAGACACTGGTTCCTCACTGGATCTACAAGGAACCCAGTGGCAGCCTGGGCCTCAAGAAGTGAAATACCTGTATTTTGTCTGAGGAGCTTTTTCTTCATGGCCTGATAAATGCTTACTTTCTCTTTGGTTGGCTCTAGGTAGATGCCAGCAATGCTATCAGATCCCTGGAGGTATTTATTGACATTGGGATTCTCACTGACTTGTTTAGGTGTTGTTTTGCCTTTTTGAAGACGTTCAAAGGTTTGTTTGTCAATGATTTTGGAATCATACAGAGAGCTTGCTGGGACAGGAGCTCTTAGTCCCTTGAAGCTGGACTGTTCTTGTTTCTTGGCCTCTTTCTCATCTACAATTGTGATAACAATCTTGATTATCTTTTCAATTGTAAGCTTTCCTGACCTAAACTGTCTGAGCAGGTCAAGCTTTTGCTCCTCAGTAAGATAATCTGAGTTAATGATGTCCCAGATGGTCATCTTTCTTCCCTTAAATGGCCCAGAGTCAAGCTCAACAGTTGCCTGAGTCATTGCCTCTTTTGTCTGGGCTTCAGTGTAAGATGGCTCCTCCTTTGCATTGATTGCTTCTTCAGAAAGGGGCAAAAGAGGAAGACCAGTTTTCTTGTCAGGGACACATCTCTTGAAGAGCTCTGAGTATGTCACATTTTCTTTTGTGTTGGGGTCAAAGAAGCATTTAGTTTCTTCCGAGGGGCTGCTAAGAATCTCTTTCATTTCTTCATCAAAATAATTTCTCTTGCAGGCCACATCATGAGGAATATGATGGCTCTTTACTGGATCAATGATGCCACCTGTGGTCATTTGGGCATCAAGCAGTCGGATTCCTTGTTCTTTAGGGATGAGATCTTTCTTCATTGCCTGGAACAGAGACACAGTCTTTCCAGTATAAGGATCTTTGTACCCTGTAACAGCACGCTCTGCAGACAGGAGTTTTTCATGCAGTTCAGGACCAACAACGCCAGCTTTGACAGCTTCATCAACAGTGTACTTCTGATTGTAAACAGGATCAACAACGTATCCAGTTCCTGCTTGGGCTTCAAGCATATGCAAGGCAGGCCCTGCCCTCATTATGTCTTTCTTCATAGCTTGATAGAAGGACATTGTCTCGTTGGATGAGTCGATAACTACACCTGCAATGCAGTTTGTACCCTTTAGTGCCTTGCGGACAGGCTCCATTTCAGACACCTCTTTGACCGTCTTATTTCCCTTGTGCAATTTATTGTAGAGATCTTTATCAATGATTTTGGACTCCAGGAGTTCAGTGGCAGGGACAGGTGCTCTCAGACCATCAAACTCGATCTCATTCTTCTTCTCTTTATCCTCTGCGACTGTGATCACAATCTTAATGATCTTTTCGATTGTGATTTTGCCTGTCTTGTACTGACGGAGAAGGTCCTTCTTCTGATCCTCAGTGAAGTACTCAGAATTTATTATTTCCCAAATGGTGACAGTCTTTCCCTTGAATCGCCCGAATGGCACAGACACAGTTGTTTTGCTGAACACATCTTTGGTCTCTTCCTCTGTGTACATACTGGAGCACTGAGCAGCTTTGTCTGTGATTGGTAGGAGTAGCAGACCGTTGTCAGGGTCAGTGGAACATCTCGCCATCAGCTCAGAATATGTCAAAGGTTCCTGAGTGCTGGGGTCAAAGTATCCCTTTGCATCATCTGAAGGCTTTGCCATAATCTTGTTCATTTCAGCATCATATTGTCCCTGTTTGTAGGCCGTTTCATTCGGTACCCGGTGACTATTTTTGGGATCGACAATGCCACCAGTTGCGAGCTGAGCCTCAAGGACTCTGATGGCATGATCATGTTCTATCAGACCCTTCTTCATAGCTTCAAAGACAGAGATCTTCCCTCCAGTGTATGGATCTTTGTAGCCAGTTACTGCCCTCTCTGCTGAAAGCATTTTGTTGTGCAGTTCAGGGCCAATCACGCCTTCCTTGACAGCCTCATTAACAGTAAGTTTCTGGTTCTTAATTGGGTCTAGAATGTAACCAGTGGCTGCTTGGGCTTCAAGAAGAACCATGGCAGTGCCTGGAGTAATTTTCTTCTCTTTTGATGCTTGGTAAATTGACATCTTTTGATTTGATGGCGTCAAAACACCAGCAATGCTGTCCTTTCCTTTGAGAATTGTCTTCAGATTTTTAGTCTCACCAAGCTCTTGCACAGTAGTTTTCCCTTTTTTTAGCTTATCAAACTCCTTCTTGGGTAAAAGGCCCACATCATGAAGTCTCTGTGCAGGCACCTTCTCACGTATGCCATCAAAAGACAAGGGGTCTGGTTTCTTATCCACGCTGTCAACCACTTCACCAGCATTTTGGCCATTGTAAACTGCACTTGTTGTCTTAACGACTGTTGTACGAATGAGCTCCTTCTCAGTAGGCTTGTTCTTCTGTGCTTCCTCAAGCTGCTGTAGCTTTTCGCGCAATTTCTGGTTCTCTTCAGCAAGAATCCTTTCCTGCTCTAGTCTCATCCTTTCCAGTTCTTGCATTTCTTTTTGCTTGTTAAGCATCTCTTGCTCAGCCTCTTTTTGTTTACTGAGGGCCTCATCCATGGTAGCGTGGAGTTTCTTCTTCTCCTCCTCCATCTGCTTTCTCTGACGTTCCTGTTCATCTTTGAGAGCTTTGGCCTTTCTGACCTCCTCTTCAAACTGGCTCTCCAGCCTCTTTTTCTCATCTTCAATTAGCTTCTCCTTCTTCAAAAGCATCTCTTTTTCTGTCAGGAATGTCTGCTGGAGCATTGTCTTCTCATGTTCAATTTGTTTCTGCTGAGCATCAGCCATCTGATAGGAAAAAACAGAAAAAATAAGTTAGGTAAGGCATATATTCTTGTCATATTTATTGAATTTGTAATGGATACAATTTGTACAATGCACTCTGCTTATGCATATGGAGATAAAATAATCCCTAATTAGATTTTAAGTTATGTTATATATGCATGCTTTTCTGTAATGTTTTTTTAGAGGATGATGGCTTGAAATTGATTGGGCAGCACATTTAAAAAAACATCCTCTATCTCTGGCATCATTGTTTTACAATTCCAGATAATAATTTGCATTTGTCAGATTAAAACAACCATGAAAATGAAATTTCTCAACTTATTCAATAATAATAAAAAATCTCCAATCCTGCCTAGAATAATTTGGACAAAAATTGGCTCCATTGACACAAATATTACCTTCTTGAAATTGACAATGACCTTGAATTCATTGTGTGAGCAAGTACCATCTTTATTCTAAAAATACATTGATCACAAAAGTCAAAGTCAAATAACTATGCTCTAAATAATTTCCCACTACTTGGAGTGGACTGTGTGACCTTATGTAATGCTTCTGAAAATGAATTAATTTATTTATATAAATAATATATCTCTATTTGTAAGAGCTTGTTGGTGGCGCTACATATCAATAGGTCACACTGGACAGAAACCAAATTACAACGGACCCAAATGTTCTAATCTCGGGCGAAAGCTCAAGGTTTTGCAAATTATGAAAGTAGTAGTAAAAAAGTACTTTGTCTGAAGTGTTACAAATCAGTTGAGAAAAATCACTGGCATGGTCAGTCTGGACTATGAATAACATAATTCAACTAAGTCTGTAGTTTTCATGTTAATACAAAAAGCTTTTACAAAATTACAATTAAACAATAAGATATTCTGCTAAACTGGGGTAAAGATAAGTTGACGAAAGGTGTTAACTAGAATACTATTTTGCTGGCTCACACTTGTTTGTACAGGTTACAACCATAGACTGTCTAAAAAGATGGATGACATGATGCCTTCCCAGAAGTGAAGCCAGAACATCTTGATCAACCCCTGGTGGCTGGCTGCAGTATCGATTTTATTACATATTAAATATTTTTTCCCCCCAAATATGTTTGCCATCCATGATTTTTTAATGTTAGGGGACATAATAGGACAATAATGGCATATCTGTATGATCAAAACTTTTTATGGAAACAAAGGAATACTCTACTGTTTTTCAATTACCTCAATGTACTCTAATAATAATCTTATAATGATAATAATAATATGAGCATACCAATTATGATTCAGTGCAGTTTATACACTATAGCAATTATACCCTCTTCCAAGGGGTGATGGATAAAGTCTAAATGACAAGGGAGTAAGTGTCAACTGATGCACACTAGTGTATGTCCTCAGCATGAGGCTTGATCTATATTGTGGCATCTCTGCTAAATGTTTTAGCTGGTTGTTGGTTTTGCTTGCCTGAAAAAAACAAATACACATATCTGATGGGGTTGAGGCCTGTTTGGTGGAGGTTTCTGCATACATTAACCATGACATATCTGTTTCATAGCTACTAATGGGTGTGTTTGAATGCTATCATTTTTTTTTTTTTTTTTAAATAATTTAAGTCCAA
>CAFUXE010000420.1:311600-332686 GCA_903364295.1 Serranus cabrilla | reverse complement strand
AAAAAAAAGAAACAAAAACATTCCAGGATATGGGGCAACATTCAGGGTGTAATTTGCATGAGCACAGTGCACTGTAAAAAAACATGATCATATTTAAAATCAAAGATAGGGTTTCATGATTAGTAAATTGAGAGAAAGGAATAGAGGAAATTTGAAGAAAGAAGTGTGTTAGTTCTCAGATAGAGTTAACAATGACATAAGCTGCTCTGTTATGCCATTTTTGACACAATACCTCTTTAGACTTATTTTGAAGTTCTTCTGCCTCCTTTTTCAGTCTATCCTTCTCGCTCTCTAGGTCTGCGATTGCGTGACGTAAATCATCAGCCTCTTTGCTGGTATTAAGTCTCTCGAATTCCAGTCTTTCCACGACCGTCATTTTTTCTTTGGTGGCCATCTCAGTCTCATGAAGACGGGCAGCAATGTTATCAGCTTGTTTCTTGAACTTTTTAGCTTCCTGTTGAGCTTTGGCCTGGGCTTCGCTGAGCTGAGAAACCTGAAGTTTGAGTTTTTCGGCTTCAGCTACGATCTCTAATTGCCTTCTCCTCTCTGCTTCAAGGGACTTCTGGTATTCCTCTGTTTCCTCTTCAAGACGCTGTTGCATTAGCTGCTTATCCTCCATCAGCTTTTGTGCCTGCTCCTGAGCCAGGTCCTTCTGTTTTTGGAGCATCTCTGCCTCGGCTCTGAGTTTGGATGCCTCCTGTATGGCCTGCATTTTCTCTTTGAGCATCTTCTCTGCAAGAGCTCGTTGCTGATTGAGGTCGTCTTCTGCGATCTGTCTCAAGCGTGCAGCCTCTTGGGATTCTACAGTAAGTCTAGCAGCATCCTCTGCAAGCCTTTTCATGTTTTCAGCCTCCTCAGCGAGGTGTTTCTGCGTGTTATCTTTGTCTTTCTTGAGGAGACGTTGATTTTCCTCCTCAATTTTGTTTTTCAGTTTGAGCAGCTCCTCCATCTGAACCTTGACTTTGAACAGCTCTTCCTCCACCTGGCCCCTTTGTTTGACGGCATCATCAACCTCATCCTTCAAGCGCTGCAGCTCGTCATCCAGGAGAGATTTCTGCTTATCAGTATCATCAAGCTTCAGTTTAACCTTTGTGAGCTCTTGCTCCACTTGGAACTTCTGTTTCAGTGTTTGCTCTGCCAGTTTTTTGTGCTTTGCCATTTCAGCATCGGCTTGCTGCTTCTGCTTGAGTGCTGAAGCTTCTGCTTGTGCTCGTTTGGCAGCTTCAAATTCAGCCTCCTTCCTCAACCTCTCGGCATCCTCCTGAGCTTTGGCTTGGTTTGCCGCTTCTTGCTCAGCAGCAGCCCTTTGGCGCTCTGCGTCCTCTGCTTGTTGACGAAGGAGAGCTGCCTCCTTTTCTGCCTTCTCTCTGGCAGCCTCTGCCTCTTTGGCAAGCTTCTTGGCCTTCTCGTACTCCGCTTTAAGCTTCTTCTGCATGAGGCTGTCTTCCTTCTGTTGAGCGAGGACACTCTGGACTTGATGTTCGGCGGCGTTGCATTTCTGGGCTGCTTGTTGGGCTGCAACAATCTGCTTTTCAGCTTCGATGTCAGCCTCTTCTTTCTGCTTTCGGGCTTCTTCTGCTTTCTTTTTCAGCCGATCGAGCTCATCCTGGGCGGCCTTGCGTTGTCTGGCTGCTTCTTCCTCTGCAGCGGCGATCTTCTTTACCTTCTCCTCTGCCTCCCTCCTCCTCTTCTCCTCCTCAAGGGCAAGCTTCCGGAGTTTCTCCGCCTCCTCCTCTGCTCTTAGTTTGCTTTGTTGAGTTTCCTCTGCAATGTTCTTCAGCTTGTTCAGCTCCAGCTCCAGGTCAAGTTTTCCAGATGAAGCCTTTTCAAAGTTGAGCTTAAGAATTCGGATTTCTTCTTCGACAACTCGCCTCTGTTTCAGCGTGTCATCCACAATCGCCTTTTGTCTGTCCATTTCAGCCTCGGATGATTTTTTGAGCTGGACAATCTTTTCCTCAATCTCTTGCTTGTGCTGGTTGGCCTGGTCTTCAAGAGCTTTCCTTTGGTAAGCCTCATCCTCAGCTTGGCGACGGAGCCTTTCATTTTCGGCCTCCTTCTCTTTCAGGGCGATTTCAGCCTCTGTCTTTAGACGAGTGGCCTCGCTGATCGCAGCCAGCTTCTCTTTGAGAATCCTCTCAGCCTCTGCTCTCTGACGAGAAGCCTCTTCTTCAGCAACTTGCCGTTGATGCTTGGCCTCCTCTGCGATGGCTCGAAGCTTGCTTGCTTCCTCAGCCACGCCCCTCATCTTGGCAGCTTCAGCCTCAAGAAGTTGTTTGCTCTTCTCTGTGTTGGACATGGTCTCCTTTTCTGCCTTGGACTTAAGCTGAATGAGTAAATCCATTTCACTCCTCACTTTGGCCAGTTCGTCCTCCAGCTGTTTTCTTTGCTGCTGTGCTTCAATGACTTCATTTTTCAGGCGGTAAAGTTCATCTTCAAGAAGGGATCTCTGCTGTTCTGCATTGTCAAAGTCGGCCTTCAGTCGAATCAGCTCCTGCTCTGCTGTGAGTTTCTGCTGAGCGGTGCTCTCGGCTACCTTCCTCTGCCTCTCAAGTTCTTTTTCAGCCATATCCTTCTGCTTCAGGGCCGAATCTTCAGCTTTGGCTCGCTTTTTAGCCTCACGCTCAGCATCTTCCTTTTGTTTCTCAGCATCTTCTTGAGCTAGGCTCTTCTTGTGAGCTTCCTCTTCAGCTTGGAGTCTTAGACGGAGGGCCTCGTTGGCTTTTTGCCTCCATTTCTCCAGCTCTTTTTCAGCCTCTTCTCTGGCATTTATCGCATCTTCCTGTTGTTGCTTGAGATGTTCTGCTTCTTGTTTCAGCTGAAGGACAGCGCCGTGTTCTTGTTTGAGTGATTCTTCCAACTTGGAGGTCTTCTCCTCAAAGGAGGTGTGTTTGCTCTGGAGCTCAACGGCGGCACTCTTCAAGGCTGCCTGATGAGCGACCTTGATTTGTCTATCCTTTTCAATCTCTGCTTGCTTCACTTGCCTTTCAGCCTCCTCTGCCTGCCTCTTGAGGTTTTCAAGGTCTTCCAGAGCCTTTTGCTTCTGCTTGGCAGCTTCTTTCTCTGCCTCAGATTTGCGTTTGAGTTCCTCCTCTGCCATGCGCTTTTTCTGGGTCTCTTCATTGACTTGTTTGCGGAGCTTTTCAGCTTCTTCCTGGGCGGTTTTTCGGAGTTTCTCAGCTTCAGCTGCTTTGTCACGAAGCTGCTTGAGCTCAGATTCTGCAGTAGACTTTTGTTTTACTGTTGTCTCAAGCTGGATCCTGATGATACGGATTTCCTCCTCAATCTTGGTCCTGCTTTGAAGAGCGTCATCCACCAGCAGACTTTTGTCCTTGATCTGCTGCTCTGAGAGGTTTTTGAGCTCATGCAGTTCCTGTTGAATGTTCTGCTTTTGCTTTTCTGCATCTACAGCAGCAACCTCTCTCCTGTTTACTTCTTCCTGCATTCTGAGCTTCAGCTCTTGAGCCTCTTTCTCAGCTTTGGCAATGGCCTTTGCGTGAGCTTCAGCTAACTGCTTCTGTTTGTCTAACTCAGCCTGCATCTCGGCCATTTTTTTCTGCTCTTCCGCTTTGAGTTTCTCTGCAGCTTTCTGCATTAGTGGAAGCAAATGGTAAAGAAAGGATTACAATCAAGCATGACATGTTAAAGGTAGCACTTTACATTAGCCAGCTCAAAACAGTGTGGATTAAAACTGTAATTACTGAAGTAATCACAGCCTAATCACACTGGAATAAGAGCAACTTAATGTACTGTATTACCCGGGCAATGTTAATGTTAAAGTTAGCTCAAAGATCAAGTCAAAGATCAATCACTGGACACAAATTAGATGCACATTCATCAAAGTGATGTTAAATTCACGATGCAAATGCAAATAATTAATGACAAGACAAATCAGAAAAAAACGGATGACGGGGTGAATCAGTTAATGTATGGAAACAAAATATCACTTCACAACACAGCAAGAAAATCATATGGCATGCAACTGTAGCTGGAGCACTAACTTTTCTAGAACTGCACCATAATTGGGATATTGTATATTTACAATTAAGCTTTGGCTCTAATCAAACTGCTGAAAACAGATGTTTTTTAAGGGCATACGTGGCTGGAACTTTCTTATTTTCATATATGTAATACATGTCTCCCACACATTTATGTTATAATCTATATTCAAATATGGATATGTAAATATGTTCAATTGTTTAAAGTGTTTTTGTTGAACTTTTCATGTAAAAACGTTTTAAGTTTTTTTATGTACATTGTCTTTGTGCAAGTGTGGGATTTATATAGATTTATTTTTTAAAAGGGAATAAATGCCTCACGTTAGAGTATTATTCATACCAATCACTAGTTTTTATCTAAACCCATGCACTGGGGGTTCTTTAAATCACCATTTGCCACAAAATGGAATAGAAAAGAAAGCCAGAGTCAATGTTAACAGGTTCAGATGATCAATATAAGTTAGGAAATCAGTTTGGGAGTCTAGGAAGTGTAAGAGGTACCATGAAGTGGGTTAAAAAGAATAATGAGTGCATAGTGTGACTAAGGAAATTACACTCAGTAAAGATATAGTCATGAATGTAATTCTATAAAAGGCTGCAGCAAAAGCGAGAAAATAAAGATGCCATGAAAAGCCAAAATGCAGTTTGAGAGACACAGAGATGTTAGGATGGCAGAGGGAATGGAGATTATACGGTACAGTAGGAACACTGTGAATAATTTACCTCTTTAATGCTCAAACAAGTTAAGCATTCATCATGGCAAAGCACTGGCAAGCAGTTAAGAGAAGCAAAGAAACAAACAAAACATTAGGGTTATAAAATAATGTAAAACTTCAAACTTGTGTTAATGTAGGGGAAAAGGAGAGCTAAAGACCATGATTATTAGACTGAAACATAGAGCCTTCACTTTGATTTTAACCACAGAAAATGAAGAGGCCAGACAGATAAGAAAGGAAAGGGAAATGTAGTGAAAAAAGAACCCCTCACTTTAAATCTAAAACGTCACAATACACGCATGAATGGAGAGGAAGTCGCTAATACAAACACACAGTGTGCTGTATTTATTTAGTCTAGATTTAGACTGACATTGAGGATTATAATCTCAATGTAACTGAATGAATTACCTATTTAAATATTGCATTCACTTGAATGCAATCACACACCTCATGCATCATATTTGTTTGCAATTATTATTTTGCTTTTTTATTGTTTTACTAACCCTTTGTCTTGATGTGATCACTCTATAAAGGGAGCATAGAATACGCTCCAGAATATGTGCTTCTCTAGCTAAAAGATCAGCTACAGCATGCCAACGTTTCAAGCCTAACAAGTGCAAAGGAACTATTTGTCACCCGTACATTAATGTAATGTGTGTGTGAATGTGTGTGCGTGACACACAGTGCGTGCAGGCATGCGTTTCGGTGACCGGCGGGTAATCTCGTTTGTTGGTTGGTTGATTATTTGGTTGGTTGGTTAGGTTTATGTTAGAATTTAGTTTGTTTGGGATCCTCAGCCAGTTGTCACGCACCTCCTCGTCCTCCAGGCGGCGCTGCGTGTCGGTGATGAACTTGATGTACTGACTAGTCAGAGTCATCAGCTCACTGTAGCGGGTCCTCAGAGTTACATACTGATACAGGGAGAAACAAACAACACTTTGTCATTTTTAGCTTCATGAGGTTGGCTTTCACAGGGAAAACAGTTCTTGGTTAAAGGCACAATGAGTCGAATCCTAAAAAAAATGTTGGACTCTCTTGATCATTACTTAAGACCAGTGGTGGAGAAAGTATTCAGATCCTTTACAAATCCACTGTACATCTGTACTGTAAAAATACTTTACTACAAGAGTAATATAGTACTCCATTGAAAATGACACCTAAGTAAAAGTATGGGGCTTTTAATCAGCCTTTGGGTAATGGGATGCTTCACTTAGCATGGCAACCAGGTTCCAGATTGTGAACTTGCAATCAATAGGAAGCTACAAAAATGTCAGACACCGTCAAGTGGACAAAGCTTGTTACAAAACGCGAGTGAATCGGTCTGAATGTGCGATGGACAACTCCTACTCATTGTGCCTTTACGTTATCCTTTATCGAAGCATTTCTCGTGGTTGTATCCAACATGGGTTCTTAAAAACCCACCTCCTGAATGATGTTGTCAGAAGCAGAATCCAGTTTCGTTTTCTTCAAGGGAGAAGCAAGAGGATCCACATGAGCTTTGTAGGCCACCAACTGGAGTTCATAGTCCTATTAAAAAAAAAGGACATTCTCCATACATCAGTTATGAAAAAAAAAAATCTTCTCTAAATGCTCAAAATTACAATAATTGATGGAAACTAGTGTTGTTTCATACTCACCTTGATGGTATCAATGTATGCTTTAGCATAGTTTTGACACTCATCAACTCTATCTTTGTTATTCTCGATCTCCTCCAGCAGTTTCTGTTTTTAAAAAAAACGTTTTGCATTAAGAGATCAGTTCACTTGTCTAATGTGAAAATAAATAATAATGCTATGCATGGTAAGCTTTCGCTCTACCTTCTCCTGGGCCAGCTGTTCCTTCAGAGTTTTGCTGTCAGTGATGGGCACAGCCTGGATCGTCTCCTGCCTTTTCTTGGCGTCGGAAATCCAGCGGATCAGCCAGTCATAGCTGTCGTGGTAGTAACCCTGCTGGCGTCCGAGCTGCTCCAGCTCTCTCTGGCGAATGTCGATCTGGGTGAACACGGCCTTCCAGCGGTCCTGAAGATTAGACATGTGCTGGCGGTAGTGGTCCAGCTCGGTGTCACGCTCGCTGTGCACACGGGACATCTTGACGCTCACAGTGGAGGCCTTCTTCAGCTCCTCCTCCAGAGAGTCAAACACTGGCTGTTCGCCCTCAGCTTCACCTCGCATTTTCTGTAGATATCATACCGCAGTGAGTCAAAATCATCAGTTAACTATGAATAATTCCTAACTGGCTCTATTGATCCTCTAACAGATGCTACATTTCTGCACCCAGACACACAGTAACAGAATCACACGCTGTTTACCTTAAGTGTTGTTCTGTAAGCCTCTACTTCCTTGACATCGCTGGGCACGGTGTGCACATCACGCAGACAGTCCTCATACTGCTTGAGAACTCCCTCAGCCCCCTGTGAGTTACGGATCACCATTTCTACAGTCTTCAGCCTGGAGGGAGAAACAACAAGTAAATAAAGTAGCAAAACACAGGGGTTTTACTGCATTTCTCTTAACTTTCAACAGCTGGAGACTCACTTATCAAGATAAACCGAGGAGAGCATGTAGGCATGATCGAACTTCTGCACCGTGAGGTCGAGCTCTGAGCGCAGGACGGGAGCCGAGGCAGACTGCTGAGGAGAGGACAACACCTCCTGTGTCTTCACAGACACCTTGTCAAGGTCCTTCTTGAGGCCCTCAAGCTTCACCTGGACTTTCTGTACAACAGAGCAAGACAACATGGGAGTTAGCAACATGTAAAGAGTCAAAACCAGTTGGACTTGTTTATTCCATGTGGATGAATTTGTTTTGCCTTTAGGGCACGTGGGTTGCTAAAAACCTTACTTTTATTTACTTTCCCAGATGTTAGGGCTGCAACTAACAATTATTTTTATTATCATTTAATCTGCCTAGTATTTTCTTGATTAATTGATTGATCTATGAAATGTAAAAAATGATAATAACCCAGTTAACCCAGTTTTTCAAAGTCTGAGGTGATGTCTTTAAATCTCTTGCTTTGTAGGTCCAAAACCCAAAGACACTCACTTTCATATCATATAAAACAGAGAATAGCAGAAAATATCTGAGCATCTGAAAACAGTATTTCTTGCATGAAAAATTGCTTTAACAATGAACTGTCAGGAGGGTCAGGCAACCTTTCTGCAGACAGATAGACAGTGACCACAGCATTCAAACATATGTGACACATTGTGTATCTCTCATTGCATTGAGATGTATGAATCCTCTTGCAAGGAAGATATTAATGTGTTTCTACCTCATCCCCTCAAGCAAGAATACAAGAAAAGCTGATGTAAATTAGCCTGTGAGATAATCCTCCAGGCTGCAGGTAATTCCTGGTGGTACACCACATAGGGCCAAATACCTTCTGGTCTGTTGTCTTCTGAACACACTCTTTCAGAGGTTCCTTCTCAAAAGGTTTGCGTATGCGAGCCACAGTCCCGGTCTCACAGTCCTCGATACGCACACGCAGGTCCTTGATCTCAGAGATGTAGTTCTTACACAGAGTCTCGTCCTGTTGACCTGCGTAGAAGCACATGTATCAGTTTAGAACAGCAGAATAAACTATTCAGTTTGTTCAGGGGAAATAGACTTTTGACACACTCAAGGGCCAAGAATGTAGAAATACTGAACAGATTAAAAAATACTATCACACAGAATTGGACAATGAAATATGTATAATAAATATGAAACTTACAACAACATACACTCACCACACCAGAAAAAGGAAAATGTATCAGTATCACGTTATAATGTGGAAAGTTTACTGAACAAGATAACAAGATTTCATATTGTCATGTTATGATGACATACAACAAGAAACTTTTGTTGTCAGAACAATATACTATTTATCTTGTTATCATGTGAAAATGACATAAAACTTTTCACATTATAACATAACACATCTGTAGGATATAATCATATTGTATAACTGTTATTTGTATGTCATAATAATGTGAAAATATCTTGTATTTTATAAAAAATATGTTGTAACTTTAAAAAAAATCCTTTGTTAACAATAAACTTCTCATGTCAAACGTGCAACTGGTTTATTTTTATTTTTGTATCTACGTCCTTCTAAACGTTTTTCACACTCTTTTTTGCAGCATGTTCTACTTATCTGCCGTGCACATAAGCACGATTAGACATGCAGCTATTCCTGTGTTGTGACACAAACACACAGCTACATATAATCTACAGTTGTAACATACAGTATATAGTAGGGCTGCACAATTCATTTAAATGAGATCGCACAATGGAATAGTGCAGTATTTAAATAGCATTTGTTAAAGGCGAAATATGTCTTAAAATACGATTCTTACTTCAGTATTGTGGTGCTACGAGATGTTTTCGCACAGAAATTGCATTCTAGACAAAAAAAAAATCTTTGTTCTGTAGAGATCCTCACAAAAGAAATCACACCATGATCATCTTAATATATTTTTCAATGAAAAAGAGAATAACTATCCATATCGCAATTGTAATATCAGTCAAAAATAATTGCAAAGAGATATTTTTTTTCTAAATCCTGCAGCCCTAGTATATAACAAATCATTTCTACCCAGTTAATCATACCATTTGGTGACACTTCTGCATGACGCAAAGCATAAAACACTGTAGTCTCATTAAAAAATGTTTTTGTGCAGTGCTGCAAAAAAGAAAAAGCAATGTGGGAGCCATAACAACATGCAGTCGCTAACAACTCTGATCTAGCACTAATGGTTATCTTTGAACTTCCAAAGCTCAAAGCGTGGACACACTTGGTGAGCTGTAGCTTTGACCGGCTTGACATCACTCACCTTTGAGCCTAACAACCATTAGTCCTAAAGGGTGAACAACAGTTTATGATGTAAAGCTCCTATTCATCTATTGTATAATTCCTTTTTGTATAATCAAATATTCTGTTGTTAAGATATTTCTAATTGTTTACCTTTCTCCATGGAGCGCAGCAGGGTGTCGAAATGCTGGGTGGACTTGGTGTAGTCCTCCTCCACCTGCATGCGGTCATCGGGACCAAAGAGCTGCGAGTCCTGGCTGTCGCGCATGTAGTCCTGGTAGTGGAGCTCCAGGTTCCTCATCAGCAGCCGGTACTCCTCTGGTTTCATGGTCTTTAACTGCACAGGGGGGAGAAGAATGAGGGAGGAGTTAGTTACTTCTTTTGGTGTAGTGATGTTTTTGTTTGGATGTTTATTTCATGGACTGAAATACAGAGAATCATTACAGCACGAAGAAAATACTTTGTTGTTAATTGTATGAGGCCACCTGTACTTTTTTCTAGAGCTTTCAAATTATACTACCATAACTACATTACCTAATTCATTAAGCTTGTATTAGCTGTTTACTTTTGGTTTTGTTTTAGGTATTTTCTAATTTTCTAGGTTCAGTTAGACAAGTGTAATAAAAACTAAAAATGACTAAAAGCATTTCTGTTTTCTTCCAGGTGAGTTTAAATTTCTTCATGCAACATATTATGTGTTAGTAAGTTATGTAACATTACTGTCATGTTGTTCTTTGGCTACAAATTAATTTTATTGGTGCTAATCTGCCATTAGTGGTAGTTATAGCTCTTAGTATGCTAGCAAGCAAAGAACACTTTTAGTCCTATGTTGAACCACTTGTGCACACAATTTTAGCCTCTTGTGGCTAAAATTAGTACTACAACAACAGCTACTTCAAAACAGATCATGACAATAACTAACTAACTAACTAAATAAACAGCATTCCAAAACTTTTTCCACCTGTTTTCACAGATTAAGAAAAAAAGTAACTTAGAAAAATGATCCTAGCAACACTGTTTCTCTATCATAGAAAAACAATATTTTTCCAAACAGACAAAATAGTAAGGGATTTAGAAATATTATCCAAGCAAAACATTTTTTTCCACATTCTTAAATAATAAACAAAAACTCATCTCACTCTCAGGGCTTCCATAGGTTTGAAATGTATGTTATTTGATACTATGCTTTCTGTATTGATCTTTCATCTTGCACATACAGGTTAATGGCTTTCTTTTTTAGTTGTTGCATACATAAATGAACGCTCACCATGCTAATGTTCCAGGAGCGTATCTGTGAGAAGTCTCTCATCAGATATTGCCATGACAGCAAACTCTTCATGTTGATATGGAGCGTCTGCCACAGAGTCACCATCTGCTGATAACCTGTATCCAGACTGGAGAGAGAAGAACGCAGAATAATGCAAGAATTAAGACATAAGATAATATTCCATGGATCATAGCTTGCCACATACAGAGTATTAAACCCATTATGTATTTGTTGCAATGCGGCAGAGCTTACATATTTCCCAAAAAGAAGCTACATTTCCCATAATCCTTGCTGCTTCTGGATCATAAAAGTGTCTGTGTTCTCACCTGGACACACCGTCCATGGCCTCCTTGTTGACTGGAGGTACCATGAAGCAGACGGAGGGCACCACCGCCTCGTGTCCCGAGCGGTTCAGGACCTTCCACTTGAAGGGCTGTGAGTTGTTGAGGAGTGCACACTCATCTCCTTTATGGACAGTGATCTGAAACACATCCATGAATGGTAAATACTCATATACATGCTGAGGGTTACACTCTGAGCTGTGAGTGAATAACATGCCACTAACCTCCTGCTGCTTGAAGTCACACACAGCCTGAATGGGCAGTTTGCCTTTGATGGAGGTGGTGGGGTTACGGGGTTTCAGCTGGATGATGGACTTGGCTCTCTTGTTCAGACCGGTAGCAAGGGTCTTGAATTCATTCAGCTGTTCCTTCTCCTCCTGATGGAAAATAAACAAATACAAACAAGATTACAATAAAATAATTCCTGATGGACAATATTAAGCCTTTTCACCTTTTTAATCATTTTCATTGTGTAATGCATATGGCAAGAGTATATTGTTTTTTTGTGTGTTTTTTTTGAGGATTCAGACTCAAATTAATATGAATGTATAGTTTTATGTATAGTTTTTTGATAGATTATTTTGAAAGGAGATCACAGAAACTGTTTCAGAATGAGGCACAGCGGTTAATTCTGAATCAAAATCATCATCACATTGATAAAGATTTTGTTAAGAAGCTGATCTGGCATCATCATGTGCATGCACAGCTGGACAAATTAACATAAGCCGTTATGACTCACCACAGCGTCCTGCAGCAGATCCTCCAGGCGTGTGGCCGTGGTGGAGCGATCGCAGCTGTATTTCTTTTTCATGTTCTCTTGTATTTTCTTCATCTTGTCCTGAGCCTCTTTCACATCGGCAAAGAACTGCGAGGAAAGAACATCAAGGGGGACAGAGATATTAAATTAACTGCTCTGTGAATATCAATGAATGTTTATTGTAGGGTTAATGGAATTCCACATTAATTTTCATTCATGTCAGAGTTCCATACCTGGTAGTAGGCTGTGTTTTCTTTGAGGTGAGCCTCAATACAGCAGCACAGCTGGAGGATCCAGCTCCACTGAGTCTGCAGGGCAGCTGTGAAGGACTGCAACAGACATGATGATAGTGCATTAGCTTGGGCTGCACTTAGTATCTTTGATACAGAACGCTGCTCTCAATACATAACAATTTACAATGTCTCATCCAGAATGTGGAGTTTCAGCTCGGGCGACTAGAGCCATTACCTCAATTGTCTTTTTGCCAGGATGTCCGTCCCTCACAAGCTTGTCTCCCGTGGCCTGGATGTCATTGACTTTCTTCTCCCTCAGCTCCAGCTCCCTCATGAGACCCTGAAATAAAACAGTAAAGTCAATTTTGGAGTTTCTTTAGGTAATTTCTGCAAACATTTTGTGCAAAAATCTTCAAAAAAACACACCGAGTAGTTGTCTTTCTTAGCTGTCATGTTGGTGTTCCTGTCGCTCCAGTCGAAGTTGACCTCCTCTTCTTCTTTGTCGTTTAACCACATCAGTTCTTTAGTGGCAGCGCTGACGAAGCCGTGGAGTGAATCCAAGTTCCTCAGGCGGGACTTGGAAGAGGTCTTAAGGAAAAAACGAAAATATTAAAAAAAAAAAAAACAGGCACTCAAATACCCACAACTACAATTAAAATCCTTTCCAGTCAATACATTTTGTCATTTGAAAATATTTACCAGTAGTTTGCCGTACTGAAGGTCCAGTTTTCCCATGTATTCTCTGTACGCACCCCTGCTGACAGGAGACAGCTGACTCTGCAGAACATGAAACAACAGACATTACTTACAAAATCAACAGCACAACATCTAATAGTATGTGATACCTTCTGATGAGAGCACTACCTCGTCAGCCCTGGCTCGTTCAATCTTGGATCTGAAGTCCTCCACGGTTTGGTGCAGGCCTCTGTGGCTGCCCAGCTGGGACTCCACAGAGGGCAGATCAGAGCCCCACTCGCCTTGATCAATGCGAAGCTGGTTCTCCTCCACCCAGGCCAGGAGGTCTTTGACATAGCGAAGAGTCACATCATCCATCTCAGGCCGCACTTTCTGGGTGGTCTGCACCATAGTAGCCTGGGTAGTCGTCACGGTGGACTTCAGGCGGAGGTTGTAATCGCTGCGCAAGTTCACCAGGCGCTCATGGAGGCGGTAAACCCTGTGGAGATAAGAAGTACAGTACTTATATTGTACTTATACAGTACTATACTGCAGTATTTTTTTTTTTATTTCATATTAAAGTTCACTTGAATGCGATATACACAGCACCCACCTGCGGTACATCTGCTCAGCCTGAGGGTGGCGCCCATCCTTGAGTACCTGCACATCGTTGAAGAGCAGGCGGATCATGTTTTCTCCCTTGTCCAGCTCCCTCTCCACTTCTGCTGTGTGCTGAGCTGGTTTCCCTGCATTCAGCAGACGAATGTCCTGAAGCGAAAGACAATAAAGATGAAGATGTTAGTTTTCATCTTCTTTTTTAAATGCCACTCATATTAGAAATGAAAATAAGGACTTGTGACAGTGAGTGATACATCAGCATTTCTGAGGAAATTCCTCTGATTTTCTCTCTTTATTCTTCTGCACTACATATCTGACGGGAAGATGACCTTTATAGAACTTAGTTTTCTTCAAAGTCTGACTTCAAGGATGTTTTGTAGTGAGTTTGTGTTGAACTAAATGATGTGAAAGAGGCTTAAGAAGCTTGTACTTAGATGGAATAAGACTATATAACTGGTGCTGCTGATTCCAGCAACTATCTCCTGCTGAATTCTTTGGAAAAATCAATTAAGCATTTAAAATGTTTTAGGAAAAACTTAAAGTCCAAAACAAAAGCCACATTGACTGAATTATCATCTTGTGGATTCTTTTCTTCTGCAGTAAAAACTGTAAATTCCCCACTAAGAGGATCATGAACACACACCAAAGTATAATTCTAATGTAATGACATGAATTGGACTTACTGTCTGCAGCAGAGTCTCCAGGTGGCTGAGTTTGTCATCACATGAACCGGATTCCATCTGGACTTTGGTGACAATCCTCTGGAGCCTCTCGAGTCTGAATAAGGTAAATGAAGATAATAATACAAATAATTTAGGAAAATAGGTGTTCCACTTCTCCTATATCAACTCCCTCTTTGACATTTCTAAACAAGGACCTGCGTTAGAAGCCAAAGATCACCACTTACGGCCATCTCTGTTGCAGCAAATACTCCAATTTATGAGGGTCACTCACAAATGCCATTCCTCAACTCTTTTAGAAAGATTGCAGTCCCAGCTACGAGAAAGTCACTACTCCTCACATTCCCATTTTTTCTTAGGAAAACGCTCCGCCAGCGCAGCACAGAGTGAGATGAAAATGACAAAGACATCCAGTCTGCTCATTCAGTCATTCCACATCTCAGAACCGTAAACAAGGCTATCAGACTGCGAGATGACCGGACAATCTCGTGACACAGAGCCATCCCATTTTCCAGGCATGATGCAACGCTGCTCTCAATACATAACAATTTACAATGTCTCATCCTATTTTATCAGACCTAATTAAATCTTTTTTATGTGAATAGTTATGAGGAACAGATGTTCGGCTGTCTTCGACCAAAGCAGGAAAATTATGCAATAAGTCCGCAACTGAAAGGGTTCAACACAGACACCGAGCTGGTCTTCCTGCTTGTGGTAGGAAGTAATATTAGCTGGCTTGCTATGTCAAGTGTTGCTGCACTTGCTTGGTGTTTGGCTGTTAGCAAAGCTGTTGACTTGGTAGCTTTTGATCATTAGTAATAAAATCATAACAAATGCTAATTTTTAGCTGTTCATATTTGTTACAGTGGTGAACAAGTGAGTTAAAAAAAACTCAAATTCTATGTAATGTTGTTTGAATATCTTAATGTTAGATGCAGAGTTATTTATTTTCACATAATTCTGCTCTTGAACACAACATCCCTTGTTGGTTTGGGAAAAATGAGTACAATAAAACTATATCTACTGTATATCTATCACTGTCCTAACCTCTCAATCTCTATCCTGAGCAGCCGTTCTCTTTCCAGGATGGCCACATGAAGTCGACCCCATTCTTTCTCCACATCAATGGGATGGTAGCCTGGAGGGACCTTCACCTGACCAGCATGCACGGCACTCTGTAGGCAGATGAGAGCAGAATGTATAAGCCATCGTTCAACAGAACAGAGCATGATAACACACAGACGAGTAGAAAAAGAGGGTCAGCTTGCCTCAAAGGACTGGTAGATGTGTTTGGACCGGTTCTTGTCCGTCTCTTTCACTGGCAGCTCTGTTTCTTTGAACTTCAAGAACTGGCGCCAAAGAAGCTAGAGGAATAATACAGAAAAAAGTTTAAATTGGCCTAGATTTTCTGTTTTAAATTATATAATTCATGTCTTTTACTCCTTCACACAAATGCATTGTTGTTCCAAGACAAAAAGGTAACACATTATAACAACCATCATTATTAAATGGTAAATTAATAGCCAGTTAAATGTTAGTTAATAGTCATTTCACTGTTAACAAACAATGAAATTAGACTGAAGTAATAATGCTTACTTAAAGTTAGTAATGTTATCATTTATATTTATTGTTTCACACATTATAACATTTTATGTACTATATCAAGTATTTGTAAATGATTACCAAATAATAAAAAAAACATCTATAAACATTATTTGGATGGCTATTTTAAAGTTATTATAAAATTATTACAATATCTTATTAAAATGTTAATAAATACTTTGAAAACAGCCTATGAACACTATTTACACAGTTAACACTTTGTCAGTTAATAATTGTTTTCTAAACGTCTTAGGCTGATAATGATAACTCTCGTATCAGTAACAAATAGGTAATACAACATTTTTCATGTGCGCAACAATTGTCAATTACCATCTCATTCCTAGCAGTAAAATAACTTAACTAAAGTTGTTAAAATGGTACTGGCAAAAGTATCAATGTACTGTTTCAGTCAGCCTTAACTGAACAAATGGTGAAACCTTGACTTTACTTGTGTAAAACACAATGTCATGCAGTGACTAAATACATTTGAAATCCTAATATCGTAAACAGGATAAGTACATTACAGTAACCCATCACACTACAGTTCCAATAGTCTGTATGCAGGCGGGTGCTGTTCTGTAGTGTCAACTGTTGCGTCCCATGACTGGTGTAAATTGTGTTTAACTTATATTAAGTCAAATAACTTCCCTGCCTATATTTAATGAAGAAGAATATGACTCTATCACTCTAACCAGACCGAACTGCTTTAAAGAAACACACCCAAAACACAAATTTTGATGATGCTGAGTTGCTGATCATTTGAGTTCAAAGAGAATTAAGAAAAATACTGAAGTCACGCTATGCTTTTGTTCTGCAGCACAGGCAGGGAGTGGCACAGCGGCCGTTCACCTCAGGACTGGGTTAAGCATTATCTGCCTTTTGGCTGTATTTTCTCTGACACTGCCCCACCCACAGTACAACAATATCAGTGAATACATACAGTGGCGTCAATGTGCCCGCAGTGTGTTCTTTGATCAGACAATGGAAACCTTTTTTTCCACAGTATTATTAATAAAACATGGACTGTTTTAATTGTGATTCTTTTTCTAATAACATTAAATACTTTTTCATAAATGTAGAGAAATCTTTCATTGCTCAACTGCAAACAAACCCATAACAAAGACAAATCATTATCTCACCTCTATCTCCTCATAGCTGGTGGGGAACTTCCTCTCCTCAAAGATCATGACATGGTGGCGGATCCACTGGAGCAGAAGAGTCACCAGCTCGTAGTACTCCTGCCAGCGCAGCTCCAGCTCCTGCAGCCAACGCAGCAGAAAAAGACAGTCTGGGAGTTTAACAACAGCAGACAGGAGGGTGCTTCTTCTCCTGCGTCGCCATGTTCGATCATTCACACAACACGCTAAACTCAATTAGGCGCCAAACAATCCAGGTCTTGTGTAAGTGGACAAGGGGGCAAGTAGTGGAGAAGGGGTTAATAAAGGGGGCAGAGGTGGAGGAGAAGGAAGATAATGATGGGAGGCAGACAGAAGCATATTTCTCCAGATCTCCCAAACTCAGTGTGTGCATTTGTACCCATGTTTGTAGGGACATCCAATAGAAAAAAAGTGAGAGTAGAATCACCCTACATTAGTGAAGTTGAAGGACTTTGTTTGAAATGCAACAGGATGATGTGTGATAATACGCATGAGCCCTTGGCTTACACAGCGTAAACACCACAGGTTGCTAATTTCCTGTGATACTTGGTTTCACAAGACTTCTATTTCTCTTTGAACGCCTGGAAGCATTGGAAAACACTGCTAATAAAAGCTCATTTATAAGCAGAGTCACAAGCCTGTTCAGGTTTGATTAAATCTGATCAAGCATTTAATCAGATCAAATTAGAGCAAACATTTATGTTACCCCGAAGCACATTTATTTTAAGCTTACATTAATTTTTAGCTTGAAGGGATTGTTGAATTCTTTTATGTAGGGTAGCGTGAGGTTAGGTACTTCCCCATAGTCAGTGTGTTACCTACAGTAGATGTAGTCTATATGCAACCACATTATGCTATTAAACATACTTAATTTTAGTAAAGGATTAGCAAAGGGTTTTCAAAATGATTTAAACATTCCTCTAATGCTGTTTGGCTGCTGGTTTTTCAACATCAGGATAGAAATTATACAAAAAAATAGAAATGTTTGTATTTTTTGTTTTGATGATATATCATCATATAACCCATTGTGGCAATTACTGGTCCACCAAAGAATTGGAGGAAAAATTAACGTTTGTTTTGTAAAGGAGTACGTTTTTGTAAAGGAGTCTGGTGGCTTTTAAGATATCATAATAGCTTCAGTTTGCTATCTGAAAGGGCTGTCTGACTGCAAGGCAAAGCTGTGAAAATATTGTTAATAGAGCACTTACACTGATGTTTCAGTTTTTTTTAGGTGAGGCTTGTTTTAGGTAGCAAAAAAAAGCTTTGCTGCTGCCCCCATCCATAGCAAAACATTGCTTAGCTTCCATGTCAGTACTGTGGGTGTGCAAACCAACAACTACTGTTGGTAATACACTGAGTGTGGATAAATACCTCATTCAACGCCATCTGAAAAAAAATCTGAACTATCCCTTTAAGTTATGCATTGACCAAGATTCATAGTATGTTGTGCTCACATTACTTCTGGCGCCCTCATGTACTTCAACCCGAGGCATGACATCATACAGGGATGATACGTAAGTGATGATGGACTTCTCATCAGGGTGTGGGACATCGACATCTGAAAGAATGAAGTCAAATTGTATCATATGCCATCTCATTATTCAATGTTGATAATAAATATAACAGTTACTTGTTGAAATAATACAGCATACCCAAAAATATGAAATGAATAAAAAAATTCATAGTCTAGTGATTCAACCCAACTTCTTACCCTCTGGGTCAAGTAGACGCGTCACTCCCAAGTCTCTCTCTGCCACACCGAAGGCCTGTTCCAAGTTCTCCAGATTGGTCTGGCGGTAGACCTTGCCCATGTCGATGAGTCTGGGACTAGGGGAAAATAAAAAATGAACAATAAATCACCAACTGGGACTATATGAGAGGGTTAAGTTACAGTAATTTTCAGGGATGGTCTCGTAAAACATGTCATGAGAGTCTGATAGTATGACTGGCAACACTCGAACGTGGAACGTACACAATGAGCTTCCATAACAACAATGCCATTACACATTTGCTAGCAATATATAAGTTACGCTTAGTGAAGCAAGGAGACGTGCGTTAAATATGCATTCTTTCTAATGGCCAGTAGGGGCCACCCCACTAGTCGAAAAAAGAAGTCTGATTGTATAGAAGTCTTTTCACTTTTCACTTGATTTTTACCTCAGAAAACATTTTCCACAAACATTTCAGTCTATAGGCTAACAGTGACAAGTCACTACCACAGTGTTGTGCCAATTGGGTTTTCGTCTTTGATCTCTAATCTCTTCACAACATGTTTTCAGTTTCTTAAAGTTTCCTGAAACATTTTGGTCGCCTAAAAATGTTCAGTGTTCTATTCTTATAAAAAGAAGCTTGAAGGAGTCAGCTGCTTATCAAGCAAGCTAGCTAGTGCTAGCTGATAACTTAGCTCCACCCTCTTATCCAAATATGGCCACGGCTTCAAAAAAACAAGTTGCCGACCCTAAAAATGCCAAACTCAAGGCTTCAAAACAATTGGTGACGTCATGGTGGCTAAGCCCCCTTCTTTTATACAGTCTATGAAATAAGTGAAACTGTAAAGTTGACACCAGTGGCTACACATTTTTCACATTTTCAGAAATCAAATCAAAGTTAAAACATGGGAAATTGGATGTAATGGGGAGCTAAATGCCAATTAAATTAACAGACATACAGGATGAATGCAATATGGACAGGTCTGCTCACTTAGATGGCACAACACTAAATATATTAGCAGCACTGACTGCACTTTATAACTCCTTTTGCCAATGGCTACGTGCTATTAAGAAGCCCATCTGTTCCGCTTTTTGACAGACCTGTATGGATGAGCACCTGCCTATTTGTCCTCTGGGTGTTTCACTCTCTCTGGCAGATGTCAGAGCATCAAAAGGTGGAATGTAATTTATAGAGCAGCTAACATTATCATTGACATTAACATTGACATATTTTAATAAGGCAGCCACCCTTAACTTAACTCCTGGAAGAGATAAAAGTTCACGACTTTGATATGATTGAATGCGTTACAGAATCTCATCTTCCATGCATGCAATTACAAAAAAAATCCTAACATCATAAACAGTTTTAAAAGCATTTCCAAATCCACAAAGTCAAATATGCAAAGCCTATCCCGACAGTATTATTTGTGCACAGAGCAACAGGAGGAGCAGCTTCATACACTTCTCTGATGCGTATAGATCGGCCTGCATTCTGCCCATAAACAGGAGAAGCCTCCACATGTCGGATTTCTCGAACCGAGTACTGCTTTGTTGGCCGAGAGGAACAACTCTGTGCCTCTCTTCCATGAAAGCTACGAGATCTCCATCCTTGGCCAAGTTCTTCACTGCTGGATCGGGCCCCTGAGCTATGGGAGCCCCGCCCTGAGTCCCAGGACGATCCCTCTGATGGGATATCCTCACACACCATGATCACCCGGTCGTCCACATCGCTGACAGATCCTGACTTGCTACCAATGAAGCCGATGCTTCCCTTCTTTTTCTTGGACTTCTTCCTTACACCGAGCATCCTAAAATCTGTCGTCCTCGTCCAGTGGGAAGTAAAACGCTTTAGAGGTTGACCTTACAACTTCATGGCTTGATGGTTGCATTTAATTCCATGCTTGCATTTTTTAAGGTGTCCATCATCATGTGAAAATCCTCTTAATCCTTCAGGGTTGCTGTGATGAAAAAGCCTCCTAGTGGTACAGCCAAGCCACTGCTCCCACATAAAACTTTGTAGAGAACCTAAATTTAGCTTTGTGAATTCAACTTGTAAACCTTCACACCCTGGACAATCTTGAATTCACATTTTCTGCACTAGGATGCATTGAACTATGCCTAGGCACGAAGTAATGCCACAGTTTTCATGCAGCTGCCACAGAGTGCTACAGTAACGCCCACACACCACACCCCTGACCGATGTGAAAGGCAGCACTAATCCAGCCCCAGGTGACTCCAAAAAAAGACAGAGAGAAAAAAAAAAAGGTAGACGCTCAAGTTCAAGGAAACTTGCCCCTGCAGGCATGTCTTTCTCTCACTAAATAATGAACTTTAATTCTAATACCATTTTTTTCTGTTTACTCTCTGGACTCATATGCAAAGAATCCTTTTGTTAAAAAGACATCAACCACTGGTAAACTGCATTGACAAATCAGCCTGAGAAATAAATGCACATTCATTTCCCAGGATGCTTCAGCACAAAGCCATCCTAAACCACTAATTCTACTATAAACACACAACAACAACCTTAAGGGAGTTACCATAT
>CAFUXE010000420.1:288157-310750 GCA_903364295.1 Serranus cabrilla | reverse complement strand
TTACGGGTCTCTGCACTGTCATTGCGACTGGTTTCTACCACTTTCCATTTATATGTATGATATAGTTGTGACATCACAATCACAAGTCCTGAAGGCTGCACCTAGAACTGCTTTATAATTAAAAGAGACATGGGACCTTAAACGACATCAGGAATAATACTATAAAAAAGGGTTGTCATGTTAAATAATATTTAGACTACAATAAATACATCTTGTCAAACCTGCGAGAGGAATTTTATTTCAGTGCAGGTTTTAACTGGCATTATGAAGTGTAATAAAAAAGCATGCCAAGGTTCCTGCTCTAGTGCACTCCAACAAAACTCAAGGATGTTAATGTGTCATCACAACATCCAGCATCTCTGGTTGTATTACAGAAGCAAATATAGAGCCCTGCCCTGTTTTTTTTAAATGTTTATATTTCATATATGGTAACCATTGAGCGAATAGTAGTACTGTCTTTGTCTTTAAAGGGGAACACCGTCTAAATTAAGAATTCCAACATGCTATTATTTGCTATAACATCTCAGAAGCAGTTCCAGATTTTGAAGACAAATTTGACATTTAGCATTTAGTTCTATTTTTGTTTACTAATATGTTTGGGCTGTCTCAGACCAAAGGAATAATGTGCATACATTTTCAAAATGGATGTATGGCTTTTGGCATTTTCAATCACATAATTAATTGGCAATAAAACCACTACTCACTAGTGTTTGTGAATGACGGCGTTGAAGAGCTTGCCGTCCCTCCAGCTGGTGGTGAAGTTATCACAGCGGATGTTCTGGTAGCCGTCCGTCATCTTCTGGGACCAGAGCAGCAGCTTCTCCTTGGCCGTCATGTCTTCTGACTGGCCACTGATCTGAATATCTGAGATCTGAAACATTAGATGTATAGAGATACAATGTTAGGAAGGTGGATGATGCAGAAGTTGAGGAAATGTGGAGGCAATTAGTCATTAGTGGAAACCAAAAGATTCCATTCAAACAGAGTACCCTGAAACCCCTTCATTTCCAAGGAAATATCATTATAAGTCTTATCATTTCTTGACCAGTGTGTAGGATTTAATGGCATCTAGTGATTAAGTAGATTGTACAAACTTAATACCCCCTCGCTCTCTTTCCAAACATGTAGGAGAACCCACAGCTGCATTCATGCTGCCAAAAAAAACAAACAAGGTTCTTGCTACAACCTTTGGTTTGTCCGTTCTGGGCTGCTGTAGAAACATGGGCGTTTGCAACACGGTGTTGAAACAACAATTATTAATTCAAGCTAACAAAAACACAACTATTCTTATTTTCAGGTGGTTATACACTAATGAAACATAATTATAGATATTTTATTCCATTCTGCCAACAGATTCCCCTAAATCCTGCACACTGCTCCTTTACCATCCCCCCTGGTTGTCTATCATCATGTTTATTGGGTTTTCAGTGGATGAAAGTGTTTTTGCTTATGACTCGGCTGACAGGATGCAGCAGGATTTCTGTCTGGGCTAGTCTGGGAAAATGCTGCTGTGGCAGCCAGATAACTTTACATCTGGGGAATTTGGGGGTAGGAAAGATGAGTCACAGGCATTGGCTTTTCCATTTTGTGTGTGTATAAATGAATGTTTACGGTGCACCATTCAAGTTATCCTCCTCTCACATCTCTACCCTGTTAATCTGAAACATTTATAAATGTTAGATGTTTTTTTTAACCTGTGCCAATTTTTTTTTTTCTCTTCAGAGAAGGAAAAACCTTTTTTCCTCTGTAAATTAATCTAATTTAGGATAATCCCATTGATGATGATAACAGGGGGTTTTCTTGATCTTTCTTTGATCTCTATGAGTCATCAGCAACCACAACCCAGCTATTTTTCCCATCCATTCTATGAAAGCATAAAAACTCTGGGTGTACCTACAGGGCACAATGGCACCTTCACCAGATCACCTCACCAAAACTCCTTTCATCAATAATGTCTCCTTTATTTCCCATGCTACCTGAACCTGAATCCTCTGATATTAGAAGGTGTGGTGCTGGCTGGGGGATTTCTGCCTGCCAGCTTTTGGCATTCGCAGGGAAAGCAGGAAAAGGCCTGGCTTTACGGGATGTGGTTGGGAGTGTAGCATGTCAACAAGTAGTACACTCGGCCTGACACACCCTCCCCTTGGGATTCAGGGAGAGTGTGACTCATACTTACACTCCCTGATTTTGTTTCTTTATACTGTTCATGGATATGTGATGACAGTGTTAGTATGCTACAATGGATGTGAATGCTCCTAGATATATGGTGAGAAGTCTCCTGTATTGATTGGAATTTTGTTTTTCGAAGAGCAGAATCCATTCTGATTGGTTCCAGGAAGATGGGAAACAGCAGCTGACAGGTGCAGATCCCAGAGACAGAGGTTTAGAGCGATAATATAATACAACACGACACTGACAGACGAGGAGACCTGGAAGTGGAGGATGATGGTCCATATTAACCCCAGAGTCAGCTTGGGGTTCCCATCTGCTATGTCGTCATTTCTGATGTTAACCAGCTTGACCTGAGAAAAGAAGGATTACAGAATCATGTGAAAACACACACTCAGTCAGGTGTCATGTGACAGGATCACATTGAAGTTGTTTGGCCTCATACCTGCCGATGTCTGAGGAAGTCCAGTGCTATCTGTACATTCTGCAGTTTGTGGAATCTCATGCGGCCTTTCTCTCTGGGCTGAGGAGGACAGGAAAAGAGATAAAAAGCTGTTTAATTACAGCAGATACACACTAGACTGTCAGAGAAGGAGAACAGAAAACATCCAACCAAAACAGAGAAATTAATGGGAGGGAAAACTGAAAATGAAATTGAAAGACATTTAAAAGAAAGAATAAATGAGGGAAGAACTGGTGAATCTTAGATATGTTGATAGGTATTAATTCTGGTGGTTTATTCACAGTAATCCCATAGAGATACTGTGCTGAAAATATGTTAAAAAATATTACGGCTTTATTTGTCTCAGTCCTGTTGTTAACCACAATCCCACACTAAAAAAGGGATATTATAAATAATGGACCCTTTAGAATACTAATTACAGCAGGAAATGAGTTTTGTATAAATCATGTCATGTGAAAACAAACTAAGCTTGGCTCATGCTGCATAATGCTACATTTGTCTTTTGTATTTCAAATGTAAATGAGAAAAATATGATATAAAAGGTAAATCAGTGCTGAATAAAGGCAAAGTCATTCGCAAACACATAAAAGTACAGCAAAACAAAGTCTTTCCTGAGCCAAAAACTGCCAAGTGTATCAGTGTGTGTCTGCATAACAGAATATGTTTACATCCAGCAGCTACGTGCTTAAAGCAAGCCTGTAGATGAGTGATAGGAAAAAGGCAACAAAACACAATAATCCCCACGGACGTCTGTATACCATGCACAGCCAAACCATTGGATGAGTGCAGATGAATAATAACGTAAAGAATTCAAATTTAAAAACAGGATGTCTACTTTAAATTATCGACCCACTCACCACCCGAGTGCTC
Source organism: Serranus cabrilla (assembly GCA_903364295.1). Taxonomy (NCBI): domain Eukaryota; kingdom Metazoa; phylum Chordata; class Actinopteri; order Perciformes; family Serranidae; genus Serranus; species Serranus cabrilla. The sequence continues at coordinate 307,248 of CAFUXE010000420.1, read as the reverse complement.
CTGACCACGTCTCTCTCCCTCGGCTAGCTCCAGCATGAGCAGTGCAAAGAGAGGAGGCCGAGGCAAAGATCAGCACACACAGACGAAGGTTATAGGAAGGAAAACAGGCAGAGATAGTGAGGAAGAGGAGAAGCAGAGAAGAGCAACTGTACATCAGATAGGAGTATAGTTCACACACACACACACACACAGGCCAAAGTGGAGTTAATGTGTCAAGGCTATGGAGGCATTCAGGAGATGAGCAGAGCTGGAGCTGGTGGAGGAGAGCCATGAACTACAGCAGCAGAGAAGCTTCTGTACAGAACAGGGTGTGAAGAAGTAAAGTATCCTGCGCTGGCTTTACATGAGCCCGGTGTGTAATCGCTAAAGGGACAGTTCTGATTTGTTGAAGTAGGGCTGTATCAGGTACTTATCTATAGTATAGTATTAACTATAGTAGATGGAGGTCAGCACAACTCGAGATTAGAGTAAAAGGCAAAAGAACAACATCATGGAAAATTAGCGATGTCCTGCTGTGGATGGGGGCAGCTAAATGTATTTTAGACAACTAAATAAAATTATTATAAGTTTAAGGGTGTGCTATATTAAGAATATTTTAACTGTTATGTTGCTAAAACAGCCATGTTTAAGCTTACAGAGGTGGATCTGAACCGTTATCTATGCTTTCTTCTTAGCCACCACACTCTACCGCTGCCTTGATTGGTTAGTTTGTTTGAGTTGTTTTGTGCCTTTGGTGTTTTAAAAAGCTGACTTGGGATTCACCGCAGCCACACAATAACACAAATAAACTAACTGAGCGAGGCAGTGCCACACCAGCAACTCCTTTGGTCTGCGAGGTAGAATTATTGTGGTGGCTTTTTATGTGTCTTTTTTAAAGGTGGTTGAAATTAGTTTTTCTGCGGTTCCTGTACACAGCAGTACATTTCTTAGCCTCTGTGCATCTAGTAATATGAATAAGTACCTCATACAACCTCACTTCAAAAAATATGAATATGAGTTCCAATTGAAAAAAAAAAAATTCTTACAAACAAACACAAAGAAAAGCTTTGTTAGGTAATTAAGATAGAGAGAAATAATTCACTGGCTTCAAAAAATAAGTCTTCATTCAGCCAAGTTCAGCTCAGGTTAAGCCTTTGACTGACACCTTGGCTGCGATTGGTTGGAACTTGTTGCCACAGGGATGATAATTCAGGTTGAATCAGGCTAAGTACTCCTCATGTAATTAGTCTGGATTAGGTTTTGGTCTGGAGGTAAAAGATGCAGAGTTTGGGCAGATTTGTAGCTCCTAGCTGAGGTCAAACATTAGATCATCGCAGTGATGCTCACCAGTGTGTCCCCAGAGAGGACCTCCAGCAGAGAGATCAGGTTATGTCCATCTCGAAGGTCTTCATACAGGTCTGTCACGTGACGCTGCGCCTGCAGGGTAAAGGAGAACGTATGTTATGAGGATTCAAGATGCAAACACAAAGAACCCATATTATTTACAGTATTAAGGACTAACACATTTGTTTAAACACTGAATGAAGAGAACACAAAATCAGTATTTAGAATTTAATTAATTTTACAATGTGTTTCAGTCTTTGTGGAACTGAATGAGGTGTCACATAGGTTTGAATGTGGATAAGATGGAGCAGTAGTGCTATATACTGATTTTGTGTTATATAAGTTTGACAGCTCAGAGCGTTCTCTCCACCAGCACAATTCTACACAGGTCAGGAATGCATAGCCCTGAGCAGCCAAGCCTGACTCCTCCAAATGCCAAATGTCAGCTGTCAATCCTGATGAGGTGATAGATGGGGCAGAATATAAGCCAGAACAGTGAGGTAAAAAAAAAAAGCACCATAAAACACATACAAAAATAAATACTTAATATTTATAAAACTGAGGTGTGGTGAACTTGCAACCAAATAGTGGGAGGGAAGATGTTGTGATGCCAGAAAACAGAGGTTTGGAAAGGAGGCTGAGCAAACAAATAAGGGAGGTCTCCCTGCAAAGTCCCCATGACCCCACACACACACATTCAGTACAGTCCTGCTGGGACGTGCCAGTACCTACCTCTGCCCTCCGATGCTGGGTGAGAGATGGAATGAGAACAGATGGATGAGCAATGGAGAGACGGAAAGAACGGAAACAAAGGAGAGAGAAGAGGAGACATGAATGACAATGAAATAAAGAGCAGCGATTTGGATGAATTGGAAATGTAGACGGTGGTAATATGAGACAGAGAGACGAAACACAGAATAATTAAACTTTTTTTTTTTCCTTCTATGACAGAATCTAATTCATGCATCTGTCATCTGTTCGGTCATGAGGGTGAAGGATCGAAGCCTCGGCCCTCAAATGGAATGAAAGCACATTTTCCTTGCAAGTTACAACAGTGGCTCGTTTATGTTGGCAAGAATTTCAACACAGTTATCCAAACCTGAGATACGCTCCTCCCTCCCATCGGAGAACAGAACAGAGTGGATCTGAAGGTATCTAACACTGTGACCACTAGGGTTCACTGTCTACACATCTGAAACACTCTCAGATGGTATGCTGGGTGGTTTGATCAACTTGTTTTGTGTATTGTTATAAACATCTGTATTCTTAGATTTGACAATTATATACAACTTTAAATATATCTTAATCTACCATTATTGGTTATTTCCTTTGATGAAATGTTGAATTCTGTTTTTATCTTGTAGCAGTGTGCACTCAGGAGCATCTATCACCACCCCTGAGGTACTTAGCCACACTGCTGCAGCAGAAAGCTATAGGTGTTATGCTACAAATCGTCCTCTCCAGTCGCTCTGTAAACATTCCAAGGTGAAAACCATTAGCACACATGGCTGACAGCCCCTTATCCCCATCCCTCCACATGACTGTGATCCCCTGTCTGGAAACAAAACAATTAACGTGCTTCAGGTCTAACGTAAAGTTTACGTCATCTTGTGCGTTTCCTCTGTACTTTCAAGGTGGTCCTTTTATTTAAATCAGGTACAATCTGAAATCTATCTGCAACTACTGTAGTTTATAATCTAATCAAATCAAAGGTTCTGCTGGATTTCTGTTCTGCAGCTGCTGTGACGTTCCACAGTATAAAAAAAGATTTACTGAGCGGGGAAACCGCTCAGTGGCCCTTTACAGCTTTTCATGGCTGCATCCAACCTATAGTCTAGCCCTGTCAAGCCAGCCATTAAGACATTAAATCAGTTTAACTTCAGTTTAACCTTAGAGGAGCAGTCTTGCACATTCGGCTGCAGAGTTAACACTTTCCTGACCGAACATGTGCCTTTCCCTTTCATGAGATTTTAGTTGTTTACTGTAGGTGGACATGATGCTCCTTTTCTTTGTCAGTAGTTAAATTTTTGATAAGAATATTCATGTTCAAACCAAAATCAAACATAACTTTCAGTTATTTTAAAATAAAGTATTTACAACAACAATGTTGACATCTTTGTGTCCTTATGCAATCAATCACAGGAGGTTCGAAAGCAAAACTATGAAGGATGTGATCAAATTTTTGTTATTGCAAGTACAACATTTTTTCTTAACCACAATAATACATTTGTAATCCGAAATGTATTCAACTTGCATGCTAGTTTAGCTCTCATATCTATTGTGATTACATAATGAGGACAGAAAAGTAGCCCCATACTTCCCACGCATCAATACATGCCTTTCAGTTTAGGTCAGGACATGAACGCAGGTAACCATCCAGACCTTTGAGTCTGTGCAGCACATGTGCTACCGTTGGCCTTAACCACCATGGGCTCTGGGCCAGGATCAGAATTTGCCTTTTCAGTAGGATCTAAGTGAGTCCAGATGTCTGTGACTCACTCTTCAACATTCAGTGAACACTTAAGAGAAACTACAGTATGTTCTCATGCTGTGGTAGCAGAATATATTCACATTCATGGAAAGGAAAACACTTTCTTTCTGCTTCTTTTTTCCCCCCCTCTTGTTCCATTTAAAAAGAATGAATGGCCCTGTGTCTGTGGAGTGAACCAACAAATAATGTGGAAGCACTTAATGTCATAGGCTGTAAATGCATTGCTGCCAATGGGAGTTTCCTGGAAGAAAAGTGGCACAAGCAGGGATATTTTTACTGCTCTGTGGGAGGGGTATTGTGTTACGGGGGCTAATTTTTCATTCCTAATGAGGAACTTCAGAGTGAGGGGTTTGGCCTCCACCCTGACCTGTTTACCTCACTGACTGTGTGATGCATTGGAGGGCTTTCAGGTCGTGGTTTGAGAATAGAGAGTGAGGTAGGTGAGAGTGGATGTGTGCTGATGGATGGTTTACACAGGCTCTCAGCTGATGACAGACTGGACCTCTGCTAAGCCTCCTCATCAAATAACTGACAAGCAAATGTGTGTTTATCACTGAGGGGGTGGTAATAATTCCCACAATGCACAGGTGAAGGCTGGATTACATTTTAGATAACCATGGCCCAAAATTATCCACAACATACGATTGCATTTAGAAATATAATGAGACATCAGATTCTGCTGTCATAAAAATCAGTGTAGTTCTGCTCAAGGAAGTCAAGTCCTTTAATATTTTAACTGCCATTATCTCATAAAACCAAAACATTATCTGTTATCTGATTAGTGTTTTGATCATCATTGTGCAAACTGTAAAATATTAACACTGCATCAAAATTCTTGCCAACACAAATATAATTCAGGTCAAAATTATTTGCAGCTAATATTGATATTGTGATTACTCATTGACTTTGGAAATATGTTTTTTTTCTGTTTTTTTTTTTTTTTTCAAATTTCTTGCATTTAAAATATAATCCTACTGAAAAATTATAATAAATATAAATATAAATATTGAATATAATAAATACAAATAAATTAGACCAAAATAAATGAGATCATATGTTTGAGTGCACTGCAACAACCCATAATCAATCAATTCTAGTCACTAAACAGTCAAAGGAAAGAGGTGAGCTGGATTTATAACACAAGACCAAATGAGAGCATTGTTGTGAAACAGAATGCAATAATTGCTTTATCTTTCATGTTTTTATCTTGTTTACAAAATTGCTGGAAGCCAAAAAATAAATAAAATTGGATTAATTGCCCAGCTCAAACCTGTAATTACACTTCATGTATTTCATTCTAAAGGTGGAATTCAATAACAACTCAACATTAACAGTCATTTTAGCATCCTGGCTGCAGGCACATCAGTACTATGATTCACTGAGAGAACAGCTGCTGTTTGTCACTTGTATTGTTTAGACCTGGACCACAAACAGGAGATTTTACCCTTTAATATCCACTGTGGTTGCTAGAGAGCAGTCAACCATGTATTAATGAGGTTCAGAGAAGGTGACGTTTGTGGACAGTTGTTGGTGAATTATTATCTATTTGGGTTAAGTCTACCTTGCTCATGGAGCATGATATCTTAGGCATGTGTGAACAGGAATGTGCTGTTTGAGTAGAGCCCAACTAATATATTGGTCATACGTTTTTATCAGTCTATATTGCTGTATATATTGATTTACCGCACAGATGTTCAAAAAGCTGGTCTGAGGGATGTCAACTCTATAGTGTCATTCAACAAAGAGGACAAGAGCTTAAAATACAGCAAGAAATGTTACAAAATTTGAATTTTGGAACATAAAATGTAAAATTTAACACTACTTAGCCCATTCTGCCTATATGTGATAACTTAAAGAGGAGGTTAATGGATGTGTTATATGCACATAAACTTTATCAGACAATATATATAATATCTGTAATGGCCCCCTAAATCCAGTATCAGTATGGCTCTTGTAGGTGCATGATATTGTATGCATGTGTGATCAATGTGCCTTTAGAGTACTATATGAAACAGTGAAAGTTAAGAATGGGTCTTTACCTTTATCAAGTGCTTGTTCACCCATTTTGTGAAGGTCTTTTTCTGTACTCGATCTCGTTCATCTGAAAAATAGAGAAAGAAAAACAATCATGTAAACATAAGCATTTAAAAACATGTGCTGTAGCTAAGTTGCAAGTAAGGTTGTCATAATACCAGAATTTAAAAGTTTCACAATCCACACACAGTGGTGATACAGAAAGTGTATTTTCTTCCTTGTAGTTTTATTTGTACAGCCTTGTGTTGTAAATCTCATTGTAGATCGGTTTTGTTACGGCTTTGTTACTTTTTATACAATCAAATGTTGATATTGTATCATTTTAAACAAGTGGTATTGAAAAAGTATTCATATTTTTGACAACCTTAGTTGCAAGTTGAAAAGAAAACAGCATATGATGGATGTGTAGCAGTTTGACTCTTTATTTGACATAAAGACAGTAAAAGAAAAGAGGAAATCCCCAAGATACCAGACATGTTTGATTTCTGTAGGACAAACAGATTCATCACTGGGTGAAAAAATGTCTCCTGACTGTGCACGCCTGCATCTGAGTCAGACCGCATCAGGGAACATTCACTGCCGGCAGATGCACCTCCATTGTCTAGAAAACTTTGTATTTGGAAGGTGGTGTCTCTCTCTATGACACCACTACCAGCTGTGTTATTGGACACAACATTCATAAAATAATTCCATCGTAAAGGTCAACCTTCTAGAAATGTGAAGATACTCTGCATGACAACCACAAGGCATGGCATAACTATTAGAGGGTGCAATTTTCCAACAAGAAACAACAAGATCTTGGCAAGGAACCCACCCACTAAGACAACAAACCTGCATACACCCATGTTCCAAAAACCACAAGGTGTGGCACTGCAACAGTGGATGGATCGCTCTGTTTTCAACCATGTGAACCCACTTCATCTGAAGGTTTACTGAACAGTTTTTATTTCACAGGATAACAAGTGGATCTTTGATAACCAACCACACACATTTAGGAATTTCTCCTCTGTCTTTTCACCCATCTTCACTGACTCACACATGAAGTCAGAATGGACTATGGACACCAACACAAAGTTCTCTGTCTTATCAGTTTTAAGGGAGTGATCCAACTGTAGTATAGTGACACACCCAGCAATGAAAAGCAAAGAGCTGTGATTCACCAAAATGTGCACCCAGAGGCTACTTTCTCAACAGGGTTTCAGCATCGACTTATGCAAATGCGTAATTGAACTATGTTTCCATGAAAACCTTATATAGACACCACAGACCTTTAACCTCATTTATCATTTCAGCCAGGAGAGAGCTTCACTATGTGACCTCTGTTGTTCTACTTCCTGTCAAGGGGGCAAAATGTCACCAAGAGTGGAAGTCTGATAACACGCACATACATAAACACACAGGTTCCCAGGGGAGTTGCACCTTGACCTGTTGAGGCTCTGCATTCTGTTTACACCATGTTACCTAATCCTGTTTCAACCACTGTGGATTCACTGCTCTTTATAAGTTATGGGTGGGTGGATAGGGGCTGTGGAAAGTATCACATGTCACCACACACAAACAGGTTTCAGTGAGGTGTGGAGTTTAAAGCCCAAAAACAAAACAAATGTCATCAACAGTAATGGAAAGTAATGTAACTTAGTACATTTGCTTAAATACTGCACTGAAATATATCTTTAAAGCACTTTACTAAAGTAAATCCATTTTATGCTATTTTACGCTTCTTCTTCAGGACATTTCAAAGGGAAACGTTAAACTCATTACTCTACTACATCTATCTGAAGGCTAACTTACTTTGCAGCTTCAAATCTTACCCACAAAGTATATGATTAACCTCTTAAACCCACCTGCCCACTGCTGGGGAGGGTAAGGGGCCAGGCTTAGGATTAAACCTGATGTACAATAAATGGTTGTACTTGTGTTTTAGCCACAAGCTAAATAAGCACATTTGCAGACAATAGAAGATGTTACCTATCAAATGAGGCCTCACACATGCATTTTGGCCATACAGTTTTGTGTTATAAGAATTGTCTGTCTATAAGAACATTTTTGTCCTAAGCCCAGACCCTACCTGGGCATTTTGAAATGACTATCTTATAAAATATGAGCCAATGATATAGTTTATCGTGAGAACCTAAGGTACATATAATTTGCTTGAGTGACATTTTCAATACAGGACTTTTACTTGAAACTGAGCAATTTGACATTTATATTTTTACTTCAACTAACTGGAATACATTGTCCACAACTGGTAAATAGTTATCAGTACTGTGTGCTAAACAAAAGCAAAAACATATCATATTGACAGATTCAAAGTGTGTTGATAAAGAGAAATATATATATATCACTACTAAGAGTGGACAAAAGAGGAACAAAGCTGATTGAAAAAAAGGAACAATACATCACACCATTCATCCTGGCTACAGCACAACTTAAGACAAACAGACTGCAGCTACAGTGACTCATTCACCCCAAAACACATGCATGCTACACAACAAAAGTTGTGAATGGGTTTTGCTGACCAATACGAAGTGAGGAAGCTGCTGATGCATTAGAAAAGGGGAGTTTCCTCCTTTAAGTCACAGTGTGGAGAGACACTGGACAGTGCAGTCCAATTACTCCGTCATCTTCTGAATGAGATTGCTGCAGAATATTGTAACAACATTCAGTTTGCCTGTGACACCATCACCTTTGGAATCTGATCACTAATGTGCCAAATCATGAATTATACAGCACACTAACCAATCAAGCCTCATCATATAATCCTCCTCAAGTTCCTACAGACAGAACAACAACATTTTTCCAACGCTTAAATTACATTCAACACTCCTTTTACCTCTTCCTGGAAAAACACTTTATTCTTGCCTCTCGCAAATATGGCAACAAATAGATCAGGATCAAGGCTATTTTCCATTAACTGCCACCATACTGGTACCTTTCCTGCCGTCCATCGCCTTCAGCATCCCCTGGTAATAGCCATCGTCTGAGGGCATCCTCTCCCTGGCCATGCCGCCAGAGGACACATTCCTGTACCTCTGCGGCTGCGAGTTCATTGTCACGGTTTGTAATAATCCTCTAAATGATCAAATATCCTTGGCAACTTTCTTGCTTCTATCTGTCCCTCTGGTCCTCGGTTTGTCCCAGAGTGCGCAGTCCTGTGGCCACAATCCACTCAGCACTTCACAAACCTATGATTTCTCTCCCCTTCTTGCCTCACACTCCCTCATTGGGTTCTGCCCTTCTTTTTCCTCCTTGTGTTTTTTTTTCTCTCCCTCACTTCTTCTCTTTCTCCCGCTCACTCTATTCCTTTCATAGCAAATGGTGCCTGTGGGCTATGAAGTCTGGGCCTGTCCCTGTGTGTGATGAGCGAGTGTGTATTTAGTGGCGCTAGTGTGTGGAGGACATGGTGGGCAGGGCTGTGAACACACCCCTTCCTCTTGCAGTGTGCTACACTGAGGCGGGGAAGGACGAGGTGTGGTAACCTGCATGGACTATCACTTAATCGTTTGCGCAAGAAATGCACACACAAGCTGAGTCACTGACGATAATAAAAAAAAATCATAAAAGTCTGTGGTGATTATTTTTTATAGTTTGTATTGCACTAAATAGAACTTTCATGTATACGCCCAGAAGAAACAGATATCCAACAAGACCCTAAGTAGCTAAAAGACTAAATCTCACAACACACATCCTCGTGGTTAATCATTACTTATTCACAGCATTCCTCATACATTTCACAGAGTTACTCACTGTGACAAAAAAAGGAGAAGCGTTGGGGGTGAGATAGTTTTGGGAAGGGCTGCTATGGATTCCAGACAGTGATGAATAACCACACCCTGAACATCACTGATTACTGAGAAATAGAGCAGCTTCTAACTGTTTGAGCATGTTTTTATATGGGTTTGAACACTGACTGTTATGAAAAAATCTACCCACAACCTACATCTGTGTTGGAGTTGTCAGTGTTGCTGGCCTTGCTCACTTATTCATTGAAGCATTCAGTTCTGCTGTATAAGATCTTCAGTTTTAGTTACTGTAACTGGAACTCCTTTCTTTGGCTGTTCAGTGGCAGTCACCATTGTTTCTCAGCCTAACTACACATTTCCTGCTCTGTGGTATCTAATCCTAACAAATTAGAGAACATGACATGCATCACTTCCTGTTCTCCAGAGGATTTAGCCAGGGAGGTACAGGCTGAGCAGCAAATGCAATAAAACAGGCATGACTTGAATGCTGTTAAAAGTTATTACCCCGGGTTTTCTCAATGGAAAATTCTCAGCATGATTGATTAATCTGCAGAAAAAAAAAGCACTTTGGATTGTTAAATCGGTCATTAAATCCAAATGACAAGTAGGAATTTTTGGCAGTTTCACCAGCCAAATTTCTGTTAAAGCAATAATGTGCCCTTGACTAAACAGTGGCACCTGTAGCAACGATTTACAATGGTTGACTGGTGATAAATGTTAAATTGTACCATAGAAAGAGTCAGGCCAGTACAGTGACTCAGCAAAGTCAGATAACAAACAGCAATATGCATAGAGTTTGCTAATATTTGCTAAAATTAGACACCATAAGCTAGTGATCATACCCAAGCAGCAGGCTCTGGCTCTCAAAAGTGAAGTCAATGCAGAAATGCCTTAAACAAGCTTTTTTCCAAATGGCCAGCAGGAGGCGACTTCACTAGTTGCAAAAACAAGTCAGTGACTTAAGGGGGATCTACCTTATGATTGACAGTCCAACATTTTGATCGATTAAAAATGTCTTTGACTGTGTTTGGTTGGACTAAAAGACACTCTTAGCAGTGGAATCACCACACTAGATAGCTAGGACTAATGTTATCTGATGACACAGTGTAACTCCAGCTCCCAATCCATTACGGTTGCAAAAAAAATATATGGCTGACACCATAAACCAAGATGGCGACGGCCAAAATGCCAAACTTGAGGCTTCAGATCTAGAGTCCTTAAAGGAGTGAAGTTACAGTGACTATGTCCACTTCTTAAATACAGTCACACACCAGACCAGCATAGGCTGTAGCAGCATGGTGCAGAACTGTCCCGAAGAACAAGTGAAAGAAAGAAAAAAACACTCAGAGTGCAAGGTCAATGCAGATATAGACACTTCTAGTAGGTCAAGTAACACTTGACTGAAATGACTTTGGTCTACCCATTGCCATTTAGGCAAATCATGCATAGAACACCCTTAACTCTTTTGTAAAATGAACATTGGGTTATTTCTTATTTTAAGTTTATCAAAAGAACTTTGGTCTTGTCCCTCCATAATGGTCCCCTATAGGGCCAGTACATGCTGACAGCTAAGCTAGGGGGAAGGCATGTCCTCGCTTCACTAAATCCTGCCCCTCTCACCCTGAGGTGGGTATAGATCCCATTCCCCCACCCTGACTGACATCACTTTATCAGGCATCTAAAACCACTTTTTCTTCCACAGTGCTGGTATTAATCACGACCTGTATGAACATGAAGGTACTTAAAGTGTCAGTGTAAGTGTGTCCGTGTGGGTGTGTGAGTGTTGACTCATTTCGAGCCACGTTAGCAAATTTCGGAGACACACCTTTGTAGTTCCATACAATGTCTAGGCAAGCTGAGGAATTAAGGAGTGGTATGTGGGCAGGCAATTAACTGAGGAAAAGGAAAGGAATCACACCGAATACAGAATTAATGTAAGAAGTGAAAGGCTTATCCAAACAGTTTGAGCTTATACGTGTGCACAATCGGATTCAAATAGTTCTAACATATCAAGCTTTCATGAATGAGAAAGGTCTATAAAGATGTTAATTAAAAGCATGCAAAGGATTATAATAGAATGTAATTAAAACAAACAGAATAGTCGACTGATGGTTTTCCAGGTTATCTGAGATGCAGAGGCAACCGTAGACGGTAATTGAGAACTCGGTGACGTTCTGGCAGCGGAACATGTACTCACACCTACTAGAGCTGGATTTCTAAACCTCATGGGGAATGCTAGCAGCGGACCCAAGTGGGAACAAGGCGAGGATGCAGAAAGTGTGGAACATCTTAGTCATGAGATCTTTCCACCCAAAAAAAAAGGAGACATATCATTAAGGTCTCAACATGCTTATTACAGTGCTCCCTCATCTGGCTTCATCAAAACCAGATGGAATACTTTGGGCTTTTTATACGAGAAAGAGAGAGCTCGGAGTGAAAATAGGAGGTGAAAGTATTTTCTTTCAAAATGACAAGTTTGAGGTTTGATCGTTTTTTTTTAGCATGGAATTGACAAGGAAGTTTGGTTTCTTCTTACCACACTGATTTTGCATTACACAGCAGACATTTTGACTGCATGGACTGTTGCAACATGCATCGATTTACAAGCTGAATGCTTGCAGGGTGAATTCAGAGGAAGCTTGGATAAACTGGAACTTCAAGCAACTGTTTGTAGGTTTCTATTCCATTTAATTTAGGAGTGGAGAATTCTTTTTTTGTCATGCTAGACTCAGAGATGGCAACGTCAGTTGGTTGTGTGGTCGATCCTTCCATCTAGCATCATATTTCGATCAAAAATTCAATTTGTCTGATAATTTGGTTTAATACCTGCAGAACTAAAACATTTCCTTCAGCCTCAACTCTACTTTGGATTAACTAGCAAATGCTAACTAGCTAAACCAAGTATGCTGAGCATTCTAAATCTATATCAATAATGTCTATCTCTATCATCAATCCACTCATCCATATATCCACATATATCCACTGACCATCTATTCATATATACATGATTTTATCTCAAAGCTCCACTGTGCATGAATGTCGCCTCACTGAGCTGCAGACTCTTCGTCTTGTCACCAAACTAGACACTGTATCATTGTGAAAATGGTTTCGGTATAATTACCATAAACAAATCTGACCACCAACATCATGGGTTGATTCCAGTCCACACCAGCGCTTGTGGTCCTGAAAACCACATTCCCAATAAACCCTTAGGCTGCTGCCATTTTTGTTTTGCACCCATATGAAAATCAATCTCTATCAACTTGTTTATCGCTATTACTGCATGAGTTAGAAGAGAATAAATCTAGTTAAACATGTGCAGAGAATATGGAATAACAATACAAATCACCTAGCTGTTACTTTATCCTTTAACATGAATGTGTTTAAATCAAACTACAGCTACATAAAGCATGCTATGTTGCCCTTAAAGCTTGTTGCACAGTCTGCCTCTAATACTGACAAACACACGGTTAAACTTGCAGCCATTTAAAGCTAGAACAACCTGTATTTAAGCACTGGGGACTCCATTCCCAAACAAAGCAAACACATTAGAGGACAAAGGAATTCTAAGAATATGTCATTATGGTTTTTGAAAGTGCTTTGCCACAGAGCAATTCCAAGGGTTTACACAGAGGGAGGATGGACAACACCTTTCATTGTAGAGGATGAAAAAAGGAGTAGAGAGGATTTGCTCTATCTCTCCTTTCCATCTACCACTGTCATTTTCCTGATCCCTCGCTTTAAGCCCCTTAGTCTCACCTGGTCAATCCAGGGGAAAGTTTGAGCATTTACTGTGATATCTGGCCACCACACCCCACGGGGGGAAAGGAATGCTGATAAAAGTAGGAGCAGCCGAAACACACCCTGGATTATCTGCAGTTAGAGAAGGAGGAGGAGGAGGACAAGGTGAAGGAGGAGTAAGGAGAGGAGGAGGAGGAGGCGGGGAAGAGTAGCAGCCACCTGAATCATAGCGCATGCAGGATCACATTTCTGCTGTGCTTAGCATACAAAGGCAGCTGAGCAAAAAAAAACACAGCCTCACGCCATGTAAGGAGAGATCCTTGGCGCTGCAACTGTCCTCTTTGAAGGATTCATTAAGATCAAAAGCTGTATTATCCAAGCTGTGATGCTCAGCACATGACTCAATCACTCTGGCATGTGATGAACCAAACTTAATTAATTTTAAGCTTTTGACATGAATTCATGTTTCCATTGAATGTAATTTTCAAAACAGAAGAAAAGTAAAAATCTAAACAGATTTCCTTGAAATAAACTGTCAATGTCGGCCTGTTTTTCAGTCAAGTAAAGCTAATAAGAGCACTGAGGCAATGCTATTAAATATAATTGTGCTAAATTAGCCGTTAAATGTGCTTAATATATCAGGTAGAATGCAACGTATTTCCAATCTTGTTCTGTGAAGGGAAAACTAAACGACTTCCACAACCTCATCACAAGGATGTGTGTCATAACTGTGCCATGATGCACTGCCCGGTTATTAACCGCACTGATCTCCAACCTGTCATCAGACTTTAGATAATGTTGTCAGAATGAGATCCTACGATGAGGCTGCAAACCCAGTTTAACTCAAGCCCAACAGGCCCACGGATTAGCCACGGCAGCTGACTTTTAAAATAGCTCAGTGCTGAGCTTCACAAGCCTCTGTGGAAAGCCCAACATCTGGGTTTGTGTCAGTTGCTCATGTTTAATTTGGCGAATTTAAATGAAACATGGCGATGGGGAAATAGCTGAGGTAGCTGCAGTGTGACTGGCACACAGGAAAACATTAAAACAGCATGTGTCTCCCTCTGCAGGTCAGAGCAACAAAGTTATGGTGCTCTCACTTATAGGTGAAAATAGATGTCAAATTACTGAGTCAACCTGCTAATTACTGGGTCAACTTAAGCTTAACTTGCCAAAGCTCTAAGATTATAAGTAATTCAGCTGTTTTTCTTTGAATTAAAGCAGATGTGGTGACAATAACTTCAGTTTTAAAAATACGATGCCAAATGCTTTTTTCTTGGTGTTTGGTGACCAGATCATTGTTTTTAATGGTCCTAATCTATAAATGTCAAAGCTATACATCTCAAAAATATATGATTATTCAAACATAGCATCTCAACAAAAACACAAAACATTCATGTTGGCTTTTCTCCATTAAGACTCATTAAGACTCAGTGCCATCCTCCTGTTCAGCCATGGGCTATCACCTCTCTATCGTCTAATTCCAAATACACTCCCAAAAAAGTTGGGACACTGTGTAAATGAATACAGAATGCATCAAATTCAAAATGATTGTATCTATTTACAAAAATAAATGTTTATCAGATTAAACATTCATGTCTTGTATTTGTTCTGTATTTATTATAAATTTCGGTATTTTGTTTTTATTATATTTTCCACAGCATCCCAACATTTTCGGAAAAGTTCGGGTTGACCTAAAGTCATTCATCTCACTTCAAAGCACCTTCTGAGAGAGGATATAACTAAATAATATTTGGCATTTTTGCATTGATGGCAATCAATTAGAAGATAGTTGCCAAAATACTTTTGGTAAATTTACGGATCAATTAATTAACCAAATATTTCAGCTTGAATAGATTGAATTAAATAATAATAATCATTTAAAAATAAATCTGTATTAAAATGCAGTAAAACGATAACTTTTTAAATCGAAATGTTGTAAAGAATTACTTTAAATAAGATTCAAACACTGATTTTAAAAAGAGAAAGAATAATAAAAAAATAAAAGTGTGAATAATATTTTACTTCCAACCTTTATAACTGACAAACCGCACGGAGAAAAGTGGGTTCGCCTTAAACTGTTAGAAGAATCAATGAGGAATATCAGATATTGTAGTTTCCCCTTTTCCCTTGTGTTCTGTTAATACATTATTATGACAAATGGTATTTCCATAAGCTGTAAATGTGGAAAAAGGGGAACCTGAGTTACGTTTCTATGACAACAGTTATAAACATGCAGCAGCATGTGCAGTGGTAGCCTTGACTGACTCTTACTCATGGCTGTATTTTTAGTCACAGAGACAGAGGAGTCTCCAATAACTGACTGATTTGACGTGGAAAGGAACACATCGTCCTCCACCCAGTACTCTGCTCTCTCCTCCCTGATAGGTCATACACTGCTCTCACCACTAGATGGAGCCACAACACAAACACACCCAACGTCTGCCCCAGTAGATTCTGCAATTGTTAAGTTATGAACTGAGAAAAAGATAAGAAAAATGACAAAAAATACTCCCAAAAATAGGTAAATTGAGGTAAATTAATTAATAAATACATATAAGTACATAAGCAACAACTCGGTCAATGGAAAACCTTCCTCAGAAAAAGAAGCATCAATAAAGAAAGAGGGCTGCACTATTTATTAATTTTATCAAAATCAAAAATTGGTGTACTGCAATATCCAAACTGTGCAATATTAGTTAAGAAAATATGTGTCATAATGTCATTCTGACTTAAGTATTGTGGTGCTTCAAGATGTCCAGCTTACAAATAACATTCTATAGTATTCAAAAAATATATTTGTTTACAATAAAATTAAAAGTCACACCACAATCATTTTAATATATTGTTCAATAAAAGTCAGAATAATCATGCAAAGAGGATCATTCCTTCTAATATTGTGAATTATATTATAATGATCTGTTATCTCTGATGTCCAATCACTCTCCACAGCAATATCATAGAATTATGACATATAGGTGGTGAAGAAAAAAAATCATGTAGTATATGGTTTACCATGAACACACTGATTGGACTGTTGGTTATGGAATAGATACATGCATTATTCTGTATACATATCTGATTCCCAGCCTGCATAGAGATAACACCTTCCACTATCAGGGTGGACATACAGCTTTGAACCAGTTAATAAAGATACTGCAGACCATAAAGACCTTCTCATATCTATCATAGTTATTCATTTACAATAAGACAATAGCACAGGCTAATCTAAAGGACTGAATTTCATTGACATTACACCTACATTTTACTATCTTCAGACATGTTACCACACCTCAGACATGACTTTACAAACACAGAGCTATGTTGTCTCCCCGTCATAATTCATAAATTCCAAGGCGCTTGTTGATGGTTGAAATGTATGCAAAGCGTGAGAAATTATAATTCTGTGGGATTTATTGCAGCAGCCGGAGGCAAACGTCTGTGCATCTCTTTATCTGCCAAATGTTTAAATTTTTGTGGCTTTAAATGTCACTCCAGGCACAACTTCTAGATGTCGTCTTTTTTTTGTATTAATTTAATTAATTAGCTCAGTTGTTACCTTATTTTTAATGCAAATGCACCCTATTATTAATAATGTTGTGTATATAATGTTACCATGAAGGATAACCTGCAGCCGGATGAATGTCCTGTCAAAGTGATAGATGGAGCCCCGCCCAACATTCAGGTTATCTAAGTTTACCTGCTCTCACAGCCAGAGTTTTACATTTAATTCAAATGTTCTGTTTTGAAATTTGCATCTTCCCATAATTTGCAAATTCCCTCCGGTAATGAATTCATTCACTGGGGTGGAGATTAAATATATATGAATCATAAACTATACCAGATTATTATTTTACACATATTTACTTAGTTAACTTGCCTTGAAGCGTCACTGAGCTTTATGTGCAGCAGGGACTGTACTGTGGACCCATTTTGCCCTGGGTTTTACATGGCAGGCTACATACAGGCCTTGTGTGTAAACCAAACAACACAGGGGGCCCCATGGAGCGGTTTGTGATGTTTACAAAAAATGCAATTACAGTATTCTTGAGGTCCTTGTTGAGAGAAATATCACCTCAAATCCTACATTATAAACTTCTATGTTTGCTAGCTTTCAGTCTTCTCCTTCATTGCCTTTGTTAGCCCATTAGAGTGGAACCAACAGCACCCTCCAATCCCTCCATTATCTTTACGCTGCATTAATAATACTGATGATAGTAGTAGCAATAATAGTAGTAGTAGTAGTTCTGTGTATCTCTGGTACAGTAGTAACAACCATGTGGTTTCACTTTGCTGAACACCACAGAACAACAGTGTACAACCTCCCCACCCGGCCCCTCACTGTACGTCACCTGTCCACTCACCTGCACAGCACATCTTACTGTACAAATATCGGCTTCTTTCTGCGTACGAGCCCGTCTGATACAGATAACTCCCTCTCTCCTGATCCCATGGTGCAGCCATTATGAGTCTGAATGTAAGACCCCCGGTAGCCTCCTGTGTAGCAGACACCCGTGCCAGCTGGTGTGAGGGGACTTAAAAAAGAAACAGGAAGTACTTTCTACCAGATGAAAGGCCAACAGTTGGCCCTGCCCCCATCATTAATTGGCAAAACAAGAGATAACAGAAGGTGATTCAACATTATCTTCATGCTCATATCCTTTGTTCTTTCCTCCATCAACTTCCATAATAAACCATCCAGGAAGTGTGCGGCCTTTAACTTATTAATTATTGTCAGAAGTTATTTAGTTAACCATTAACCTTACAGTGATGCATTCCTGTTCAATATTTACTACCATACAATCTAAAAGTGGATTCTCTGGTTGTACGATATTAACCTCCACTATTTTTCTATTCTTAGCTTCTACACACATATGCTGTGTAAGAGGGAGGTGTTCAAGATCCTGTGGGTGTGTTGGTTATTGTGGCTGTTGTCATGTTTCTTGGCCCTAAAGCAATAAAGAGAATATATTCATTGTAATATTAAATGTTAAAAGCATAAAAATTCTACAAACTACATGAGGACTGATGTGTCTGAAGACAATCAAACCACAAGCCCTCGCCGTGTTGGAATCACACAGTGATGATTTTGTGTGGTCGGACCAGCAGGCTGCTTTATTTGGCACACACACCTACTGTCACCAGTCATCTATAGCTAGTGGAGATTTATGACAGGGCACAGCTGAGCTGTTCCTGGGTCACAGTTAAAAGGGAAAGTGACCTAAATATGCTGAGTTCTCCTCTTACAGGACACTGACCTCTGACCCAGGACCTAACAGGAAGCTCTCTGACCACAATCACTCACAGACACAATCTTCAATCACCTGCTCGGAATCTTTTTATAGAAAACATTTTTGACGGGAAGTGAACATAAATCTTCTGTTAATGACAAGTTCTAAACGCAATATGCGATATAATCTGATTTAAGTATTTTTAAGACTGTAGTAATAGTGACTGGAATTTCACTGAATATAATTGATGTAATTTACTTGCAATGAGCTGGACAGAGCTGTGGTTTGGAAATAAGAAATGGAAATTTCAGATATGAGCTGAATACCATGCAACAAAGTCAAATGCCCTGCATTAGTCATGGAAATGTTTTTCAGAACGCGGAAAAATGGAAAAACTGAAAAACTGAAAAAAGGAAAATTAATCTTTTTCTTGAATTGTACTAAAGTGGGCAAAACCATACAAATTAGAATACTTACTGTAATTCCACAGTATCCCCTTTTCATTGAAATACCTTGTGTATTTTTTTT